>CM043882.1:11834860-12003541 GCA_024034495.1 Camelina laxa | reverse complement strand
AAACGACCAACCCTTTTTTTTTTTTTTTTAATAAATAAATAATAAATATAATATAATAAAACAACTACAGCTAGTGGTCCCATACCCACTAGCCACCTAACCACAACACATTCAACAGCGGAAAACATAATCAATATCCAATAATAACTCAATAATAAACCAATATTATAGCAAGGCAATATCTCAATACCAAACAACAAGAAACATGAAACCAGAACCTAGCAATGTTTCTAATGACTCAACTCTAGCACCCTAGCAAAAGCCGACAACATCCAATCGAGTCCCTAGAACATCCTCCTCTTCATTGCCTTGATTCCACGGTCACACTTTGCCTTTACCTGCACCACAAACACAAATTGAGATGCATGAGTATTTGATAAACACTCAGTGAGGCAATCCTCCCATCTACGGCTATACACACAAGCAATAAGATCTCTACAAGCCACAAACAACAATCAATAAAACAAACCAGGCAATATACGAAGCATGCAACATCCATCGTACTGAACAAGGGTGTCGACCGACACCAGATGGTGTCGATCGTCACGCTATCTGGTGTCGACCGACGCCAAACTGGTGTCGACCGACACCCTGCCCGACACTCCCGAAAACCCTAGTTTGTGTCGACCGACACCTCCAATGGCATCGATCGACACTCGCCAAAGTCCCGAGCCGCCCGCGTTGGTGTCGACCGACACCCCAACCGGTGTCGACCGACACCGATACCGAGCAGCGATTTCCCGATCGAAACTCCGATCTCGCCTCCAATCTTCTCCAATCCGCTCCTTGCACTCCCAGAAGCCAAACCCAGCCCAGATAGCAACGAAATAGCATAGAGAACTCAAAGAAACAACCACATAAGCACCAAATCACATAGAATCTAGAAATCTTAGCTTAGATAAGCCATGGTCATGCACTCACCTCTTTGCAGGAAGATTCTGACCAACAAGAACGAACTCTCTCACTCCTAGCAAGCTTCTAACACCTTCCCAGCCTTAGATCTCCCAAGAACAGCAAGGAATCTCTCAAACTCTTCCCAAAAGCTCAAGAACACTCTCTTTGTGTTTTCTCTCAAAACGGCGAATCACCAAAATAACACGACCCTAGGTCGTTTCTACCTCTAAAAACTCGATTTAGGATTCCCTAAACCAACCACACAAACCGACAATTAAAATTGAACCGACCAAACCGGCCACAACTGGTGTCGATCGACACTCCTCTGTGGTGTCGATCGACACCCTCACCAAAATTCCAGAAAATGGTTTGCGGGTGTTACAATTCTCCCCCACCAATCTAGATTCGTCCTCGAATCTCGAACAACCATCAGTCAAGGACTCCCGTGCAACCGTCTCCACGGCCCGCACTCCTCCGACCGATCTTAAGGTCACCTCTAGGCGATAGACTCACGCTCCAGGCGTCATTTGCTCTTGACTTTTGACTTTCCTTTACTCATAGGCCTAAACCTTGAGTTTTTATTGGCTCCTCATCAGACCTAAGTCTGCATGCCAAATGTTGGCTCCTCATCAGGCCGAAGCCCGCATGCCATAATATATAAGGAAAAGTCCAAACTCGTCTCTCGGGTTGCCACTTACAGCGCGCCCGGATCGTCATCCGAAGTCGATATACCAACCATTCTTCCGAGCCACAAAGTCTCGAAAATGGCAGTACTAGGAGAACCTAAGTCCCCCAAGAGCGAGCAAACGATTCTGAACACGTCCGAGTCCTATCCCTATCCAGTTTCCTTCCCGTGGCTCGCGTAAAACATCTCAATGTCCTACCAACCACATATTCCTCACTGGAATACCTCATGACCACACAAGGATCATATACGCCACAAGGGCCGCACAAAGGCCAAACAAAATGTCCTAAAGAGGACCGCCACCAAGGCCAAACAAATGTCCTAAAGAGGACCGCCACCAAGGCCAAACAAATGTCCTAAAGAGGACCGCCACCAAGGCCAAACAAATGTCCTAAAAAGGACCGCCACCAAGGCACTCTGGCTAAACAGCCCGCCACAAAGGCCATCTGTCCCGAAGGACCGTCACAAAGACCATCTGTCCCGAAGGACCGTCACAAAGACACTCTGGCTAAACAGCCCGCCACAAAGGCCATCTGTCCCGAAGGACCGTCACAAAGACACTGCTAAACAGCCCGCCACAAAGGCCAAACAAACGCCCTAAAAGGACCGCCACCAAGGCCACACAAATGTCCTAAAGAGGACCACAAAGACACTCGCTAAAAGCCCGTCACAAAGACCCCACAATGTCTAAAAAGACCGCCACACACGGGCACACTGACTCAAAAGTCCGCCACTAAGGCCACAAAAGCCCCTTTAAGGCTTCCACCGCTAAAATGGACAAATTCTAACTCCCATAAAACTTTCCATATTTAGCACTTTCCATCTTTGGAAAACTTCTATTTCAGAAACTTCACAACCCCGCCTCACGGAAACTTTGTACCCCAAACACCACCTCATCTTGTTACTGAGTCGCACAACCACCACCCCAAGCGACCGAGTAACAAGAGAGATGGGCTGGAATACTCCATTCCCGCTCCAGCCACGGATTACATGGGACCGGCTAAACAAGCTCAAGTCGCGGCTTGCTTCTCATACCACTTCTTGAACCTTGCCTTCATCTTTGCCTGGCTCCCAAGTCTGCTCCTCAACACCATCACAGTCCCAAAGGACTCTCATCAAAGGAATCTTCTTCTTCCGAAGTTCCTTGATCCTCCTCTCGAGAACCCTCACTGGTCTCGCTCCAAAGTCATGTTAGGCTGAAGATCCTCAGGAATCTTAGCCAACACCTCCTCTCCCTCACGGAGACACTTCCGCAACATAGACACATGGAAAACCTTATGGAATGCACGCATCACCTCATAACTCCAATCTATATGCCACTGGTCCAACCCGCTCAATCACTCGAATGGACCCATATACCTCGGACTCAACTTAGTCTCCGACAATGACCTGTTCGGACCCCGCAACATGGCCATCTTGAGGTACACTCTGTCTCCTACCTGAAACTCAAGATCTCTCCTCCTCCTATCTGCATAACTCCTCTGCCTATCCTGAGCCTCCTTCATGTTCAGCTTGAGAACCCGAATCTTCTCGAGGTCTCCTGAACAAAACTAGCACCAAACATGCTCCTCTCCCCCACCTGAGTCCAGCATAATGGTGTACGACATGGCCTCCCATACAAAGCCTCATAAGGAGCCATCTTAATACTTGCCTGATAGCTGTTGTTGTAAGCAAACTCTACAGGTTCAGATGATCTGCCCAATGGCCACCCCAATCCAACACACACATCCTCAGCAAATCCTCCAACGTCTGATCGTCCTCTCTGACTGTCCATCACTGGGGATGATAAGCTGTACTCATATGCACCTTAGTGCCCATCTCTGCCTGAAATGCCTTCCGAACACCGAAGTGAACTTAGAATCCCTATCGACACAATGCTTGCTGGCACCCCATGCAACCGATCTCCTCACATACTTCTTAGCCAAGACCGCTGCTCCATCAGTCTTCTTAATGGCCAGAAAATGTGCTGACTTAGTCAACCTCCACAATGACCCAAATAGCATCAAAGGTCCGTGACACCGGCAATCCTACCACGAAATCCATAGTGATCATATCCCACTTCCACTCAGGAATGGGTAAACTCTTCAGAACCCCAGAACCTGATGCTCAGCCTTCACTAGCTGACATACATCGCACCTCGAAACCCAACTAGCCACATCCTTCTTCATCCCGACCCAATGATAGTACCTCTTGAGGTCACGGTACATCTTGGTCGCTCCGGATGAATGGATAACTTGCTCGCATGAGCCTCTCTCAGAATCTCCTGTCTCAACTCCTCATCCTTGGGCACACACACACGACCGTGCACCAAGATAGTACCATTATCTGAGACCTGATACTCGAATCCACATCCTTAGAGGCATTCACTAGCCCCAAATCCTTCTCCCGAGCCAACCGCACTCTACTCAGAAGATCTGCTCTATCTACTGCTTCCAAACCCAACGGTTCCTGTGAAACAGCACATAAGCTCAAAGCACTGATCTCCCTACCAGAGACTCCATCTCCGCTCCCGAGCCGAAGCTACCCTCTTCCGACTCGAGCATCTGCAACCGTGTTAGCCTTACCAGGATGATAGGCTATCTCCAAATCATAATCTGCCACAAGCTCCATCCACCGCTCTGTCTCAAATTCAGCTCAGGCTGAGTGAATATATACTTCAGGCTCTTATGATCTGTGAACACCGTACCTTTGCACCATAAAGATAAGATCTCCAAATCTTCGGGCAAAACTACAGACCCATCTCCAAATCATGAGTAGGATAGTTGCCTTCATGCACCCGCAATCCGCAAGCATAAGCAATCACCTTCCCATGCTGCATCGAACACAACCCAACCCAACTCTAGATGCATCCGTATAAACCACATAGGGTTCTCCCTGCTCAGTGCAAAGCCAACACTCGGCGCAGTAGTCAACATCTCCTTCAGGCTTGCAAAGCCTTCCTCACACTCTTCGACCAGACAAAGGAACATCCTTCCCTGTCAACTTAGGACGTGCTCGCTTGCAAACCCCGCACAAATCTCCGTAGTAACCTGCCAATCCAAGGAAACTCCCGATCTCTCGTGGCATTTTGCGGTCTAGGCCAATCTCTGATAGCCTGAATCTTCTCTGGATCTACTGAAACCCCTCAAGAAACAATGTGACCCAGAAAGCCCATCTCACGCTGCCGAAACTACACTTGCTCAACTTGGCAAACAACTTCTGCTCCCGCAGCTTCTCCATAACTGCCCTCAAATGCACTGCATGCTCCTCAGGACTCTTAGAATAAACCAGGATATCGTCGATGAAAATGATGACAGATACATCCAGAAACTCCTGAAACACACTGTTCATCAATCTCATAAACGCTGCTGGTGCGTTAGTCAACCCGAAAGGCATCACCACAAACTCATAATGCCCATACCTGTCCCGAAAGCAGTCCTCACATCTGCCTCTCTATCGGTATCTGATGATAACCCGATGCCGATCCACCTTGGAGAACCAAGTAGCACCCTCAACTGATCCAACAACTCGTCAATCCTCTGAGAGGGTACTTGTTCTTCACAGTGACCCGGTTCAAACCCCTGTAATCAATACACAACCGGAAACTCCCATCCTTTTTCTTGACAAACAACACCGGCGCTCCCCACGGTGACACGCTAGGACGGATGAATCCCTTACTCAATAAATCCTCTAGCTGCTTCTTCAGCTCTGCCATCTCTGCTGGAGCCATCCTCGTAGGAGCCTTGGATAACGGTGTCGTCCCCGGTTCCAGTTCAATGGTAAAAGGATCCGACCGAGATGGTGGTAATCCTTGCAGAGACTGAAACACATCCTCAAACTCCTCCACTACTGGAATACCGCTAACCGTAGACTTCCCCACCGACTCGGCATAGATATAGTAACCAAATAAGCCTCACGGCCCTTCTCGATCATCTTCCCAGCCTGAATGGCTGAGATCACGAGACTCCTGAAGTCGGTCTAATACCCTGAAAACCAACTTCCCTCCCGGTCGCTCAAACTCCACTCTACCCCGATAGCAATCTAAATGCACCATATGCCGATGCATCCAATCCATCCCGAGAATAACATCATATAGCTCCACGGGACTGATAAGCAAATCCGCTGGCCATGACTCTCCTGCGATCTGAATATCAATTCCTCTAGCTCGTCCAATAACTCTCGGAACTTGCCTCCCGCAACTCTAACAACTCCTGTGCGCTCCAGGATCCCCGCTGATCCCCGCACACTCGCACACTCTGGAGTAATGAAGCTATGCGAAGCTCCAGAATCAAACATAACGTGGGACTTAAACCCGCCCACCAACAAGGTCCCTACACAAACCTCATGTGTTGAGAACCTAACACTTTATCACAGGAACATAAAATCTGACCCTACTAAAATTCACAAAGATTAAGTACCAGAAATTATACTGTGATCGCCCGGCACTGGTTCCACCAGTCTCCACTGTCGTGTAAACCCGAGGCCCCTGCTCAATCCGTGCCACCTGCTGACCCCCAGGCTGCACCTGCTGCAACGCTGCCACTGCTGCCGGCTGCAGCTTGGGACAAAAAGGCTTGATGTGCCCTGTCTCCCTACAATGATAACACACCCGAGGTCCTGCCGTCGGAACACTCCTCTTGGGACAACTAGCAACCCTGTGATCCCTGCTCCCACAACCGAAGCAACCCGCACCGCTCGGCTTCTGCGTAGCCTCCCACTTCCTCTTGGTTCCCTGGGCATGCCTACCGCCCCTGCTAGAACCACCCTGCTGCTGAGCCTTACTAGGCTGAACTGCTGGAGCTACCCACTGACTGTGCCCGGATATCCTCCTCAATCTCTGCTGCAGTCTCAACCAGCTCTGCACGCGTAGCATAACTCCTCCCTCTACAGTGAACTCTCAAGTCATCACGTAGAGCCCTCAAGAACCTCCTGATCTGAGCCTCTTCAGGCTCCATAGCCCGACCTCCATAACAAAGAAGTCGACTGAACTCCAGGTCCAACTCCCGCACTGACCGTGCCCCCTGAGACCACTGAAGGAACTGCACCTCCAAACGATCCAATGCCTCTCTAGGAAAATACTTGCAGTTGAACTCCAAAACGAAGTCAGCCCAAGTCATCTCCCGCTGCACCCTCCTAGCAGCCACAGATCTCCACCACAACTCAGCATCACCACTCAAAAAGTAGACCCCTATGTCCACCCAAAACTCCTCAGGATATCTTAGAGTGTGGAAGTAACGTTCCACTCTCGTCCTCCACGCATCCGCAGCAGTAGGATCTACACCTCCTGAAAACTGCTCAGTACGCAACCGACCCATCTCTGTCAACATGCTGAGATAACGAGCATGGACCCCCGCATCCGCAGCCACTGGCTGCCGCTCCTCCGCCACCACTGGTGGCACTACCTGAGCCTGAGCCGGTACCACTGGTGGTAACCGCTCTAACACCTGTGCTAGCAAAGCCGCAAGGTCAACACCAGGGACTCCACCCGCTGGGACCCCCACACCGGAACCCTAGCATCACCGGCCACTGGAGCATCAACACCGCCCCCTCCTGCCACACTCACGGAATCCCCGGAACACCCTGCGACTCGCCAACACCCTCAGCTGTCACACTCTGGTCCTCGGTCTCACTAACCACTGGGACTCTGCCCCTACCACGACCACGTCCGCGTCCACGACCACGTCCGCGTCCACAACCTCGACCAGCCACAGCATCCTCTCTAACCATCTGCACTACCATGGACAGAAGGCTAAGCAAACAATTTCTATTATAACACCGAAACATAAACTCACCGTGGAATCACACACTCGGCTCGAAGAGGATGTTCTAAGACTCCATGCCACACACAATTGACTAACTCACATAATCAATCAAGACATGCAATCCCAAACATTTACAACAGAAACCTAGTGAACCCAAACCTAGAACCGTAAGGGCTCTGATACCAAAATGAAACGACCAACCTTTTTTTTTTTTTTTTTTTAATAAATAAATAATAAATATAATATAATATAACAACTACAGCTAGTGGTCCCATACCCACTAGCCACCTAACCACAACACATTCAACAGCGGAAAGACATAATCAATATCCAATAATAACTCAATAATAAACCAATATTATAGCAAGGCAATGTCTCAATACCAAACAACAAGAAACATGAAACCAGCAACCTAGCAATGTTTCTAATGACTCAACTCTAGCACCCTAGCAAAAGCCAGACAACATCCAATTGAGTCCCTAGAACATCCTCCTCTTCATTGCCTTGATTCCACGGTCACACTTTGCCTTTACCTGCACCACAAACACAAATTGAGATGCATGAGTATTTGATAAACACTCAGTGAGGCAATCCTCCCATCTACTGGGCTATACACACAAGCAATAAGGTCTCTACACGCCACAAACAACAATCAATAAGACAAACCAGGCAATATACGAAGCATGCAACATCCATCGTGAACTGAACAAGGGGTGTCGACCGACACCAGATGGTGTCGATCGTCACTGGCTATCTGGTGTCGACCGACGCCAAACTGGTGTCGACCGACACCCTGCCCGGCACTCCCGAAAACCCTAGTTTGTGTCGACTGACACCTCCTAATGGCATCGATCAACACTCGCCAAGGTCCCGAGCCGTCCTCGCGTTGGTGTCGACCGACACCCCAACTGGTGTCGACCGACACCGATACCGAGCAGCGTTTTCCCTCGATCAGAAACTCCGAATCTCGCCTCCAATCTTCTCCAATCCGCTCCTTGCACTCCCAGAAGCCAAACCCAGCCCAGATAGCAACGAAATAGCATAGAGAACTCAAAGAAGCAACCACATAAGCACCAAATCACATAGAATCTAGAAATCTTAGCTTAGATAAGCCATGGTCATGCACTCACCTCTTTGCAGGAAGATTCTGACCAACAAGAACGAACTCTCTCACTCCTAGCAAGCTTCTAACACCTTCCCAGCCTTAGATCTCCCAAGAACAGCAAGGAAATCTCTCAAACTCTTCCCAAAAGCTCAAGAACACTCTCTCTTTGTGTTTTCTCTCAAAAACGGCGAATCACCAAAATAACACGACCCTAGGTCGTTTTCTACCTCTAAAAACTCGATTTAGGGATTCCCTAAACCAACCACACAAACCGGACAATTAAAAATTGAACCGACCAAACCGGCCACAACTGGTGTCGATCGACACTCCCTCTGTGGTGTCGATCGACACCCTCACCAAAATTCCCAGAAAATGGTTTGTGGGTGTTACAACTCTGCACCGAGTCCTCAGATCGTCCCGCAGAGCCAACAAGAACCTCCGCACCTGAGCTGACTCTGGCTCCCATGCCCGGCCTGCATACCTTACAAGCCGACTGAACTCTGCATCCAGCTCCTGCACTGTACGGTCCCCCTGAGTCAACCCCAAGAACCGTGCCTCCATGCGACCAAACGCCTCCTGTGGAAAATACTTGGAGTTAAACTCCCTCACAAAATCCCCCCAAGTCATATCCATCTGCACCCTCCGTGCTGTCACCGACCTCCACCACACACGTGCATCACCTGACAAGTAGTGCACTGCCAAATCCACTCTATACCGGTCGGGACACCGAAGCGACTGAAAAATATCCTCCATCCGCTCCCTCCACTCATCAGCTACACTCGGATCGGTACCTCCTGAGAAATACCCCGCTCCCACTCGCTGCAGCTGCACCATCATCTGCACATACTGAGCATCCACTACCTCGACCCCCGGCTGCACACCTGCCTGCAAACCCGCCACATGCTGCACCGCTGGAACATGCCCACAAACCACTGGCGGCACTACTGGAACCTGCCCACCATCCACTGGCGGCACCACTGGATCCTGCCCACCAACCTCTGGCGGCACTACTGCTGGAAGTCGCTGCAAAACCTGAGCTAGCAAGTTCATCAAGACATCCTCCCTGCCCGGAGCACCCTCTGCTGCAACCCTTACACCCGGGCAACACTGTGACCGACACCGGGCCCATCCGCCCTGCAGTCACCCAAACCAGCCTGGTCTCCAGACACACTAGGATGAACCTGTGACTCCGCTACCTCCTCACTGGCAATGCTCTAGGTCACACTCTCACTGGCCTCAGGAACCTGACCTCGTCCCCGACCACGACCACGCCCGCGACCAACAGCACCCTCTCTAGCCATCTGCACTACCCAGAACAGAAGGCTAAACACACAATTCAAAACCGCACAAAAGTACACATCTTACCGTGAAATCTCATTGAAGGCTCGAAGAGGATGATACTAGACTCCATACCACAAACAAATTGACTAACTACGCATATTCAATTTCATCACAAAATATCATGCATCCAGCAACAGGAAACAATTCAACCAATTAAATTCTTAAACCGCTCTAAACCATTCACTTAACCATCCTAGAACCGTATGGGCTCTGATATCAAAATGAAACAACCCGACCCTTTTTTATTATTAAATACAATATATAATTAAGCATCTCATACAACTTAATTAAACAAACCAACCCACACACACTAACCAACCAATAATAAACCAACATCCAATAACATGCACAGCGGAAACATATCAATAATACAAACCAATACAATAACATTTCTAACCATTCTATCCAGCAACCTAACATAACACTAACCAAGGTTCCAACAACATATCCAATAAAACCAATATCACACAAACGAGACCCTAGATCATCCTCCTCCTCATCGCCATGATTCCACTTCACATATCTGCACACCACAAACAACAATTGAGATGCGTAAGTATTATCATAAATACTTAGTGAGGCCGTCCTCCCATCTACTAGGTTATACACACAAACATTTGAGACCCTCAAGTTTAAGCAGAACAAACAACACACAACAATACATCAAACCATGAAAATCAGTCTCGGATGAGACCGGTGTCGACCGACACTAAGCCGGTGTCGATCGATGCTAGGTGCCATGGTGTCGACCGATGCTTGAACGGTGTCGACCAATGCCGACACAAACGGTGTCGACCGATGCTCGAACGGTGTCGATCGATGCCATACCTGCAGACGCGAACTGCACGAACACGAACGTCGAATCCCGATTCCTATCATCCCGATTTCGTCCCCAAACTCACCCAAATGACACACAAACCTATGGGAAACTCGAAAACAACACACCCAAGCAAGCAAACACCACAAATAGACAAAGAAAAGCCAAACAAAAGAGATCTCATGCTTAGATCAACCATGGTCAAGCACTCACCTCAAAAACAGGAAGATTGGATTGAGAAACGGTGGAAACAACAGATCTCTCAAAAACGCCAAGAACAAGCCCAGAATTCACAGAAACGTTTTCTCTCCTTTTTCTCTCTTTTCTCACTCAACGGCGACAAATGAAACTTCCCCAAAATCCTTAATTCGTCGTTTAATCACTTATAAACACGATTAAGGATTCTAATTGAACCAAACCGAACCAATTAGCAATTAAAACAAACCCGACCAAACCGAAAATCATGGTGTCGATCGATACACCAAGGGTGTCGATCGATACACCAAGGGTGTCGATCGACACCCACACCAAAACCATAAAAATTGGTTCTCGGATGTTACACAGATCAATTGATGACAGCTTGTCCTATGAGAAGGTTGTTAAAGGGTGGGGACCACGGTTCGAGGAACGCCTGGTGCACCAATAACCTACTGTGGATTTGGATGAATAGTTCCATTTGCCCAGTGAGGGGTTAGGATCGATGCCCTGCAGGGCCAGTTTGGGGTCCGTTTGGGCAGCTAGCAGTGAGGCTAGCGGGGTCCACGGGACGGGTTGTCAAATAAAAATCGATTTTTAATGTAACAACCCGTCCCGTGGACCCCACTAGCCCCTGTTAGCTTCTCCAACGGACCGTCCGTGGACCCTGCTAGCCCCCGCTAGCCGTCCCAACGGACCCTAAGCTGGCCCTGCAGATCAATTGGTGACAGCTTGTCCTGTGGGAAGGTTGTTAAAGGGTGAGGACCAGGGTTCGAGGAACGCCTGGCGCACCAATAACCTACTGGTGGATTGGGATATCCACAGTGATGGGTTAGGATCGATGCCCTAAAGGGCCAGCTTGGGGTCCGTTGGGACGGCTAGCGGGGGCCTAGCAGGGTCCACGGACGGTCCGTTGGGGCAGCTAGCGGAGGGCTAGTGGGGTCTGTGGGATGGGTTGTTACAAAATTAATAAAATAACAAAAAGTCTTACAAAAAGGCTTATTATATATTACATTAAAACTACTATTCAAAGAGACATTTTATAAAACATAAAGTACATATCAAACTATGACAAAGCATATTATGGCATATCGACCTTATTCGCATGATTTTCCGTTTTCATGATCAACGAGAAGATCTGCTATATCGAGATGGGGTTCATCGTTTAGGTCATGGAAAGAAGGTCCAGCTTCATCATAGATGAGGTTGGTCTCAACATCCCTTTCTTTTGTCTTTTGGGATGTTTGGTACAGATTGGCCAAATGTTTTGGAATACGACAGGTCTGATACCAATGTCCTTTCATGCCGCATTTGTAACAAGTAGGTATTTTCACATTGTTTCTTTAAAACGTGACCAACATTCTTGATTTGAAGGTTTTTGTTGGTTTTTCTTGCGTTGAAGTCATTATGAGAGAGACCCTTTCCTTTTCTTCTTCCATGACCTTCTCCACAACCTCCTCCACGACCATGACCACGGCCTCGACTGCGTCCACGTCCTTGTCCTCTTCCTTGCCAATTATTATAGCTCGATGTAGCAACATTCACTTCTGAAAGTGGAGCTGATCTAGTTGGACGGGTTTGAAGATTTATCATCACGAGCTCATTATTTTGTTCAGCAACATGCAGAACTTACATCTATTCAGAATATCGAGTATACCCTCTTTCTCAATATTGTTGCTGCAGGAGTACATTTGAATGATGGAAAGTTTGGAATATTTTCTCGATTATATCATAGTCGGATACTTCTTCTCCGCAGAGAGCCATCGTTGAAGTGATTTCGAACAAAGCGGAATTGTACTCACTTACACTTTTACAATCCTGAAACCGCAGGTTTAGCCATTCATGTTTGGCTTTTGGTACGATCACATACTTTTGGTGATCAAACCTATCCTTGAAAGCGATCCAGAGATCTGCGGAATTTCCTCTCGTGATGTATTCATTTTTAAACCATCGTGAAGATGGTGACGCAAGAACATCATGGTTCTTGCTTTTTCCTCTTCTAACCCTGTTTCTGACGGATCAAGGGTTTTGAGAAGCCCATTCCCTTTCAGAAAGAATTTAACATCTAATGCCCATGTCATATAGTTTTTTCCCAGAGACAACAAGGGCGGCGAATTCAAGCTTTGCCAAGTTTTACATGAATACTATATAAATAATAAAACAAATTATTAAATATATAATTTTATGAAACACTATTGTAAAATCTTGTTTTAGCAATAAATATAAACTATATAAAAAAAAATTATTAGCTATATAATATATTCATAAATTAAAACAATCATTTTAGGAGGCATAGCCTTCCATACGATTTAAAATATATAGATCTGAACATATGATCAAGGAGGCAGAGCCTACCATTAGATCAAGAATGTATATCAAAATGATCAAGGAGGCTGAGCCTACCATTATGATCAAGAATGTATAGTCTTTTACTCTATAAACAATATGAATATAAGCTTAAATGAATTTAACATAATTTAAATGTTACCTCAAATTTATGATGGATCACTAATCGCTTATGTTCAAACTTATAACGGATCGAGAGTCGTGCGTGCTGATAACGTGTTGTGAACTATGTTATAAGATTGGAAGTAACAAGATGTTTATTATGAGAAGAAACAAAAGAGAAGAGATCTAGAGAGATGAATGTATGGATTTAGAGAGAAGTTAGAGAGAAAACTAAAGAGAAACTAGAGAGATGGTAAAACTTCTCATTACACCTCTTTCTCTTCTACATGACTCTTATTTATTGAGGGAGAAGAGAAAGAGAGGTTTGGGACAAGTGGTGAACAAATGTATATGCATTGCATGAAGGGAGACACTTGTTGTATGATTTGCATGAAGAGTGACACTTGTACAGGTGATGTATACTCACACTAATTCTATAACAAAATTAACTTCTTCTTTTTTTCGTCGAAAGTGATGTTGTTATATTGATGATTGAATAAAGTCACAATACAATTGGTTTTGAAGCCATTTTGGCGGTAAGAAACAACTTGAGTAGAACTCAGAAGAAATACAACTAAATTTTGCAAGTAAATGAGCTACATTATTACAACGTCTTCTTGTGAAATTGAATTGGATTTCTTTAAATTTCTTAGCCAAATATGATCCACATTCATACCACGAATATCCAGTCTGGTAATTGATGGTAGGGATTTTGATAGAATACGCCAGAGAAAATATTTTATTTTTGGCAGAATCTTTAGTTTCCAAATCTTTTGTTTTGTGTGGCACTGAACCATGAGTGATAACTGTATGTGGTGGACTGATATTTGGATGATGCATAGTAAGCCAGTATCAAGAGCGAACAGAGTATCCTCCTAATTTATTATAATGCCAAATAAGTTTGTCATGGGAAATTGATTTGGACAAATAAATTTTGTGAATCTCTCGATGATTATCCGAACAAAATTAAGTTTATGTGTTTGTTGGTTTTAAAAAGTTTAGAAGCCAGATTTAATTTCGGAGTACTGTATATGTTACTCCGAACTGTTTTCCTATATATTTTATTCCATTAAAGCTAACTAAGTTGGCCTAGGACTGAGTCTATGACTATTCTATTGGTTTTCTCCGTTGCAATTTAACTAGTTTCTGTTACATTAACGATCATATGAGTCAAAGGAGAACCTATTACACGTTACTTAAGAAAATTTCGGAACGTTGACTAGAGATTGAAATACAATAAAAATTATAAAATTAATGTGTGTGTTATATATATACGTACATGGTTAATATTTGTATACTGCAAGAGATATCAAAATTTATGAGCTATTAGATGTAAACAATTAGTATTTTAGAAAATGGACATATGTATTAACATTTTCATGGATATACACGTAGCTTTTATTGACATTACAGAAGGTAGATATATAAATAGCCATTACAAATCGAAATTTGGATCAAGTGCACTTAATGATAGTACAACTTACATCCAAATCAAAAATTGGCTTACAAATTCTCAGCCAAACATATATAATATAAAGAAATGAATATAATATAGTGATATTAAAAATATAATATTCAAGAAAATGTATATAATGTAATATACTTTTCCCAATATTAAAAAACGAATTATATATTTTCAAATGAATTGGTATAGGAAGATTTGCTTTGTCTTAACTTGGGACGATGAATTTAGTTTCATCGTTCATCAGGTACACGGTCGGTCCATGAAACCCGGAAAACCCAGTTAGAGACAGTCCTCTTCCTCAAACTCTTGATCCTTTCGTGGCTGCTTTTTGAAATCATTCTTCTACTATCTGTTGACTCTACGTACTCTTTGAGCCTCTTCATCGCCAAATCGAGCGTGTCTTCACTCATGTTGGCGAAACAAACCCTAAACCAACCCGGTTCAGTACAATGGCACGATGAACCGGGTGAAATATTTAGCTTGACTTCATATACAATCTTCTTCCAGAGCTCAAGCTCTGCTTCGAATGTGTTTGTATCCAAGAGATGTCTCATGTCAACCCAACAGAACAAGCCAGCGTTGCTTTTAAGACAAGTAACCCCTGCAGCTTCTAGACCGGAGGCGAGTTGCTTCTGGCGAATCTTGAGTCTTTTCTTGTTTTCGTCGAGGTATTTACTTGTGAACTTCTTGTCTGAAAGCAATTCTGAGAGGAGGTACTGTGTTTGAGACGACACGAGGCCAAAACTTGACATTTTTGTTGCAGCGGAAACAACCATTTCGTCGTTGGAATAGATTGCCCCAACACGAAAACCCGGTAAACCGAGATCTTTGGAAAGACTATAAACAACGTGAACTCGTTTGGAGACTTCGCTGTTCTCAAGGTTCTTGTCTTTTAAGACATCCATGACACTCACAAACTGTTCAAACCCAAAAACGGTACCTGAATAGATTTCGTCGCTTATGAGATGAATGTTTTTGGAAGAAATGAAGTCAACGAGAAGATTAATTTCTCTTCTGGTCAACATAGTGCCAAGAGGGTTAGACGGGTTGGTAACAAGAACTCCTTTGACCTTAAGATCAAGCTTTTGAGCTTGTTGATAAGCTTGTTGGAGAGCTGACTCCGTTATTTGAAACCCATTAGAGCTCGTGCAATGAATAGGTACGATCTCTGCACCCGTTCTCCATTTCAAATCTCTATCGAATCTGTATAAGCAAAACAAATAACGTCAGCTCAGGTTTCTTGTGACACAAGTAAAGTAAATATAACACCTATGAAATAGGATATAGAAATTACCCTGGGTAGTAAGGAGTCGGTAAAAGGAAAGCGTCACCGGGTTCGGCGAGACAAAACATGAGAGTTTCGTTGGCAGAGGTTGAACCAGCAGCTAGGACAATCTTGCTTGGATCAAATGTTACTCTATTACCTCTTATTTCCTCCATAAACTCTGCCAAAGCCTATAGAAAAAAAATAAACACCCTGTTAAGTTAGTTACTCGCGTCC
Source organism: Camelina laxa (assembly GCA_024034495.1). Taxonomy (NCBI): domain Eukaryota; kingdom Viridiplantae; phylum Streptophyta; class Magnoliopsida; order Brassicales; family Brassicaceae; genus Camelina; species Camelina laxa. The sequence continues at coordinate 11,987,349 of CM043882.1, read as the reverse complement.
TAAGTTACATATTTTTTGAAATGTGAAGGAGAAAAGGTTAAATACTTACTTTCTTGAATTCGGGTAGGCCATGATAGTCTTGGAAGAGAGCAAGCTCTTTGAAAATGGATTGACCGTCCTTCTTGAGACCGGCTGCGTCCGGATTCTTAGCTAACCATGTCTCTATGAGATCAAAACATAGCTGCATATAAATAAAAAAAAACATCATATTATATAAGTATCCAAAAAAAAATACAACAAAGATTTGTCAAAGACTCGAAGTTATAATTACCTGATTTTCGGCAAGACCCATTTGAATAATCCCATTAGGGTTCTTGATTTCGTCGTAAGGGTTCTTCTCATATTCTTCCCATCCCAAGAAGTAGGAAGAGTCTTGTCCATGAGCGTTGCTTGTCACTTTTGTCGACAGTTGTTTCATTTTTTGATAGAAGAAGGAAAACTAATAAAGAATGTTTGCTTTGATGAAAGATGATTAGTAATGAAGAACGAGAGAACGGTTGTGAGAGAGATATGTTGTATTAGGGTTTAGTTAGTTGGTGAAAAGTGAGATGTGGATTGTGGAATGTAGTTGCTTGAGGTATGTGGGAGGTATATATACATTTTTATTTTGTTCCTTTGAACAAGTTAGTTTAATTGTCTTGTCATGTGAGATAGACAACTTCCGTTTTTCACTTGACGTAACTAATAATTTATCAGTTATCATTTATTGTTTTCATGAACTCTAAAAATTCAAGATTTGGTACTAAAGAATATTCAACGTACTATTATTGAAAGTGTCAATTTGCTGTTTCAATTAATTCTATGACTAATTATATACTCTTATATATATTCTGCTAATCTTATACATATCTAAACATATCTTTAAGTCTATGCCTATATTAAGTTATATTCAATCATTTCATTTTTTTCTAAAGTTTGGGTGAAATGGCCTAGCTAATTACATAGAAGTGGGCTAAAATGTTCTAAAATATTGGAGGATGTAAAATAATATTGTTTAACCCTCACTAAGTTAAAGTCACTAAATCACTATATTACACAAACAAACACATGAGATAAAATAACAACTATAATAATGATTGGTGAAGTATAGAACAGAGAAAGCTTTAAACTTAGTCAAATAAAAATAATTTGTCCATAAAACGCGTTTTCTGTCACCGCCCATACATGCATGACAGTGAATTAGCGACCAAAACAAAACAAAATCTATTTTTAGATCGAATGTCATGATGATGTGTTGGGTATTTCACCTTGTATTTCGGGAGTTATCTGAAATGTTTATGATTGTTACTATGGTCGTATACCTAATTAGACTCATAAAGGCTTTAAATTTCACTCATCAAAAATATGTAAAAAAACACGAATTATGACACATTATTAAATATACAAATGTATATCTAAACAAGTTTTTCTGGATAAATTTTGTAATCTCAATTAATTGTTGGAAAAAGATATCAACAAGATCGAGTTTGGATATGTTGAGTATTGACCACCTTGCCGAAGAATACGTAAACCATAGTTACCGACAAGAGATATCATCAGAAAAGGAATTTGCTCCATACAATTATAGAATTATTAATCAAACTATACAACACTAACACAACAAGAAAATCAGATGAAAGATCTTGAATACTCTTTATTTGTATGATAGACAGAAACAAAAAACAATTTAAAGAAGTTGTTATAATATGAGATCTCACCCATATCTACAACTACACACTCACAAACTCTTTTTTATAAAACAAAACAAAATTATATTTGGAGAACAGTATCATCGTTTTGGGATATGTATCATCGTTTATAGAGAGGCAAAGCTATTTGATTCTTCATTCTACAAATCGTGCTCAAATCTTTATTTTGTCACCTTCACAAACTAACACCCCGAATCCGTTTATTTTAATACTAAAAAGATAATTTAAAAAACTAGAGAGTAAATATAAATCTCTGGATCTTTTAAGCCCATATTAACATCATCAGGTGAGACGACTTTCAATCACTTTACAAAAAATCTGGATTTGTGTAAGGAACCACATGAAATAAAAACTTTTCAATCTCTTGCCACACCAAGTTTGAAAATTTATACAAAACCATTTAAATTGTTAAGTTTTGTCAATCTCACTTTAAAGTTTAATCCATACCAAATAGTTAATCATTTTATCTAATTTTACAATTTAAACGATGAACCATTCTTGTATGTCCAAAACTCCAAATTAAGTACCTAACCGTTCTTCGTATATATTTCACTAGAAAATAGAAGTAAAATTATAAAAATAAATATTTTATTTTAATGAAAATTAACTAAAACATACAAAAAAAAATCTACAACAAATATACAAAATGAATGGTATTCTTTCTTACAACGTAGTAGCATACTACGGAAATAGACTTTAGCACAAGGAAGAGCTTTGTCAATGATTAATAATTACTATGCTGTAAGAATTAAATCCTAAAATTTAAATACTTATCCCCTTATATTAAATAATTTCAAACTCTTTCTCAGATTTAGATTCATACCCAGACTCATCAAATCAAATGGTACTAATTCATAAGCACAGTCTTTTTGTCATCAAAATTTCTAAATAAGACTGATATATATATACATCCTTAATATTTCTATTTGGATTTAATTTATAAAATTTAAGATTTTGTACAAAATGTGTTAGTCATCCTTTTAATATGATGATCTAGACAAATAACATGTATCTCCTATCAATTAGCCTTGATAAAGTCATTATGGTTAAATGATGGAACAAGAAGAGATATTCTCTATTTGTCTAATTAGTTTTTAATTAGGTTTGCAAAATTTTGATCATTAGTGTTGTTTTTGATTTAACAAAGACATAACATGATAAAACCAACTAATGAACTGACTTTTTTTTTGTTGCTTCAATGGACTTAAAAACACTACAGTAGATTATACGATTATGATCATAAATCTATTGTGGCCAATTCTGAAAACAGGTTAATGAGTTGAATAAATCCATCATTAATGACAGTGAAATATCCATTATTGATGTTTTCAAAAATAAATTTTTTAAGATTTGATTGTTAATGAAAAATCTTCCGCATGATAGTTAACTTAAGATGATTTGAAAGATACGGTATGTGAATTTATTTAGAATAAATCCATATATCGAAAATATCTAAGGAGGTGGTATTGGTTTGAGTTTATGAAGATTTTTGAAGAGTTCAACAAAATTATTAAAAGTGAATAAGTGAAAGATTGTTAATGATTGCTAGAGAGTTTTATTGATTAATTTTCAAAAATTTTGTAAAGTCCTCCAAACAATCGCTGTATTTTTATGATACTTTCCATGACTTTATTTTGTAAAGAAAGTGTCTAAAATCATAAACCAGTAACATAATAATTGAACTCATTAACAATCCTAGATTATTTTGTTTTAATTGAATAACACAAAACTTTTAATGACTTTATAAAAGTCTGAATCCAATAACCCAGATTTGTTAAGATTTTAAATGATTTTTTACAAATCACAAACTAATAACACTAAACTTTAACAAAGTTTAACAGAATATTGATCTTAAACCAATAACCCTCGCTAAATTAACCTGAAAAAATATAATCCAAATGAATGTGCAATATAATAATAACGAAAAATAAGAGAAGTAGAAGAGCCCATATAATATGGGCCTTAAAGAGAAGACTAAGCCCAAATTGATTAACGAAAAATCAGAGACGAAAACTAAACTATGACTTTTGTTCAGCTGTCTTATTCTGAAAACAGAACCTGCAAATGCGAGAAACAGAGTCATTACATACAATCTCTGAGATTCACTTGTTGTTGTAACAATTAGATGAACCAGACGCCATGGAAGTTCAAATATTTTCGAGACCTTCTACTAAAATCTGTAGCGGAGAGAGATCTCTTCACTGGGAAATCACTTCACGCGCTCTACGTGAAGTGTATCGTAGCTTCTTCCACTTACCTCTCAAACCACTTCGTGAATCTTTACTCCAAGTGTGGTTCTCTTTCCTACGCACGAGCCGCGTTTGACTCCACGGAAGAACCCAATGTCTTCTCTTACAATGTAATCGTCAAAGCTTACGCGAAAGATTCGAAAATCCATACTGCACGTCAGTTGTTCGACGAAATTCCGAAACCAGACACTGTTTCTTACAATACCCTCATCTCTGGGTACGCTGATGCTAGAGAAACTGTTGCCGCGATGGTTCTGTTTATGAGAATGAGAGAATTGGGATTTGAGGTTGATGGGTTTACGTTATCAGGGTTGATAGCAGCTTGCTGTGGCCGTGTTGATTTGATAAAGCAGCTTCATTGTTTCGCTGTCTCCGGAGGGTTTGATTCTTACTCGTCTGTCAACAATGCGTTTGTTACGTATTATAGTAAAGGCGGGCTTTTGAAAGAGGCGGTGACTGTGTTCTACGGGATGGATGAATTAAGAGATGAAGTTTCGTGGAATTCGATGATTGTGGCTTACGGACAGCACAAGGAAGGAGCAAAGGCTTTAGCTTTATATAAAGAAATGATCTTTAAAGGGTTCAAGATCGATATGTTTACATTGGCTAGTGTTTTAAATGCTCTCACGAGCTTGGATTGTTTGATAGGTGGCCGTCAGTTCCACGGTAAGCTGATCAAGGCTGGGTTTCACCAGAACTCACACGTGGGAAGTGGTTTGATCGATTTCTACTCCAAATGTGGGGGTCGTGACGGTATGTCTGAATGCGAGAAGGTGTTTCAAGAGATTCTATCGCCGGATTTGGTTCTTTGGAATACGATGATTTCTGGATATTCAATGAACGAGGAACTCTCTGAAGAAGCTGTGAAGAGTTTTAGACAGATGCAACGTATTGGACACAGACCTGATGATTGCAGTTTTGTCTGTGTCACCAGCGCTTGCTCAAACCTCTCCTCTCCTTCTCAGGGCAAGCAGATTCATGGCTTGGCTATCAAATCTCACATCCCTTCCAATAGAATCTCTGTGAACAACGCGTTGATTTCGTTGTATTACAAAAGTGGAAACCTGCAAGATGCAAGGCGTGTATTTGATCGAATGCTGGAACTTAATGCCGTGTCTTACAATTGTATGATTAAAGGTTATGCGCAGCACGGACATGGGACAGAAGCATTGCTTTTATACCAACAGATGCTGGACTCGGGTATTGCGCCTAACAATATAACCTTTGTAGCTGTTCTTTCGGCTTGTGCACACTGTGGTAAAGTCGACGAGGGTCAGAAGTACTTCAACACCATGAAGGAGACATTCAAGATCGAACCAGAAGCTGAGCACTATTCTTGTATGATTGATCTTTTAGGCCGAGCAGGTAAGCTAGAAGAGGCTGAGAGATTCATTGATGCAATGCCGTATAAGCCAGGCTCTGTTGCTTGGGCTTCGTTGCTCGGTGCTTGTAGAAAACACAAAAACATGGCTCTTGCAGAGAGAGCAGCTAATGAGCTTATGGTGATGCAACCATTAGCTGCCACGCCGTATGTGATGCTAGCAAACATGTATGCAGATGCAGGGAAATGGGAAGAGATGGCCTCGGTGAGGAAATCAATGAGGGGGAAAAGGATAAGGAAGAAGCCGGGATGTAGTTGGATTGAAGTGAAGAAGAAGAAGCATGTGTTTGTGGCAGAAGATTGGTCTCATCCGATGATACGGGAAGTGAATGAGTATCTAGAGGAGATGATGAAGAAGATGAAGAAACTTGGGTATGTAATGGATAAAAAATGGGCAATGGTGAAGGAGGATGATGCAGGCGAAGGAGAAGAAGAGATGAGGTTAGGACATCATAGCGAGAAGCTAGCTGTGGCTTTTGGGTTGATGTCGACAAGAGATGGAGAGGAATTAGTTGTGGTGAAGAATTTGAGAATATGTGGGGATTGTCACAATGCAATCAAGTTTATGTCTGCAGTTACAGGTAGAGAGATCATTGTAAGAGATAACCTTAGGTTTCATTGCTTCAAAGATGGCAAGTGTTCATGTGGAGATTACTGGTGATAAACTGATAATAATTATGATTTAATTGAATAGGAAAAATTGTGTTGAGGGATACAACAATAAGTAGAAAAAAACTGACTTGTTACAAAATACAAGGAGAATATCGATTACGCTATTCTTTTTTGGGTGCGGCTCTACGTGTGAATATGCTTTAGTGTGGACCAGTAGGCTTGGCGGCTGCTGGTTAGTGTAATGGCTTGAGGTGGAAGACTTGGCAGGCTGGTTTGTATAATCCTTTGGAAACAGCCTGTTCAAACTTCTTGCTTGGTGCTTCATTTTCTTCTAGGTTTGTCTGGACGAAAAAACGGTTCCACCATGATGCGCTACGCATTTTAGCCTGCGAACAAATAGTAAGAGTGTTCGTATTAGGTCTTGTAGTTGTAGTGTCTGACTTAAAGAACTTTGTGAAACATACGTAACTGTTAATGTTGTTTGAATCATGAAAAGGTGCTAATGACTAACTACGTACTACACTAATACCACTAAACAATAATGGGGAAGGATGGTTACATCAATAAACATTGTGAGTCAGGAAAACAAGGTATAGTAAACTTACGGGTCGACCGAATTTAGACAATTCAGCAACTTTAGCTCTCTGCTGACCAGGGAGACCTAGAACAATTGAAATTTAAGAGTTAGAAACCAAAAGATATTTTGTTTATCAACACCTTTGATCAAGTTTTATGTTAATTTACCTGCAAAAAGAACAACGCCATCTGAAGCTACCCTTGCGAGTTCAGGCACGGTCTTGTTAAGGTACTTGGGTGAGAGATAATCCAGAGCATCTGAAACGATGACAAGAGAGAAAGATTTTGCCCGGTATGGCAGAGGGAACTTGATATCAGCAACACGTACAAGACCTTTGCTCACAAAACTCTTGCAGTGAGAATCAGCATCCTCAATGTCATATGGTTCGACACCCCAGGCTTCAGTCTCTTCTTCTTTCAATAAACTGGAAACCACTGAGCATGTGTCAGGACCCACATGCAAGACTTTGCGCATGCCATCTCCATAAGCCTTCTTAAGAACAGGAATGGCTCTTTGGACTTCTGCTGTGCAAGAATAATCACCTGCGAATTCATATCAAATTGCACAAAAAATGTCAAGCCGAGAGTCAAGCATTTGAACAGGTTAAATTGCAATTGCGGGATGAAGGCATTAACTTAAGCACATGTAGTGAACAATGAGAAATAAGGATTACCAGTAACTTTGCTGACTTCTTTGATACTTTTAAAGATACCTGTGATGGAGTAAAATATAAATTCGTTAATAGAGCTGTGCATAATGCAAAAAGCCATATTATATACTAAGATGATCATATACATACCTGGACCGCTGTAAGCATAACCAATGAGAAGGCAAGCCCCCTAGAAATTGAAATCACACAAAAACCAACAATTTATAGTTAGAACCATATATAAAACATTCATATCCCAGAAAGAAATCAGTTAATGAAAACACAAATGAAGTACAAAAACCATACCACAAAGACAAGACAAATAGATAAGAGTGGAGAAGATCGAGACTTTGAGTGCAAAGCTCCTGCAAAAGGAAAGCTTCCACCATCTCCTACACGTCTTGTTGAACCTACTTGCCGTCTCGCCATGACTAAAGATCCCAACCAGCTCAAGCTAATAAACAGATCTACAAAGCAACAACAAAAACCACTAATTTGGATCAATGAATATCCTTTATTTGAACTGAACATCCAGAAAACACAAAGCAGAACACCGCTCTTTGCCATTTCACTATGAAACAAATCGATTTTGAATCAACACAGCTAACTCACACTCACCCCATGGAATAAGAATAAAGTAATCAAATCAATTTCTCCCACATCAATAACCCATCAACGTAAAACACAGATCCATGGAAACAAAACCAAACACATAAACCTGAAACCTATTCAGATCCCACCATGAATTTTAGCTGCGTTTTCGTTAACCCAATTTTGCAACATCTTTAACCCAATTCATAAATTTCAAAATCGAGATTACAGATAGATCCATGAATCAGCTCGCAGAAAAGGGAAACCCAAATCGAGAAGAAGGAAGAAATCAAAATCTACCTTTGGATCAATAGAAACGATGGTGGAAGGGAAAGGGTTTGGATCTAAGATCTGAGATCCGAGAAAATGAGCACTTTTAAAAAGAGAGAGCTTCACCTCACTCGAATTTACTAAAGGGGAGAGAAGAAGAAGCTTCGAAGTGTTAATTTATCACATCACTGCCCCAATATCGCTATCTACTTATTTATACACCTTGCCCCTTTGTTAAAAGCGCGTATGGCTCTTAGTCTATGACGCGCTGTTACTAGAACGACGGCGTATTAAAGCCATTTAATATAACAAAAAGAACAACCAAACATCATGCCGTTTTAATTACACATGCACAGTTTCGAAAAAAACGACACGCATTTCTTTTTGTTCTGTGGCGCACACACACACAAAATAGAAAACAGAACATTGTTTTCTTTCATCGTTGATCTAAGGGAAGTAATCTCGCATCTTCTTCATCATCATCTTCACGAGGTGGTCTCCATTTACGCTTATGAAGTTCGCTGCTTTCGACTATCGTATGATGGTCGAGCCTCTTCTTTATTAGAACATTCACTTTTTCATTAATCAGATATATCAACTCCTTCAAACCAGCTCCGGTTAATGCAGAAACTCTAACGTGTGGTCCTTTCTTCTCCGCAGCATCTAGTTTACCAACTTCTGGAACCTTCCAGACCTCAGCAGACTCACTGACATTTTCATCTTTACACAATAGCCACCCTTCAGGGTCATCATCTTGGTTTTTGATTTCTTCTTCATCAACTGCTGCTTCAGCTTTTAAACCGTCGTTTAACTCTTCTTCTTCTTCTTCTTCTTCTTCTTCTTCTTCTTCTTCTTCTCCTTTGCCATCATCTAGATATTTCTCGTCCTCCACTTCATAATCAATCTACAAAAAAATCCCCAGTGTGAAAGAAGGTGGTTTGTTTCTTCTACTTGTATTGGTATAGACAGGTTTACTTCAATCCTACCTTATTCCAGACTTCAATCATATTTTGAAGCTTCTCTTCAGATACTCCAATTTGTTTAAGGACATGGAAAACTGTTGCACGATGCTCCTCGATATTTGGAGCTGTCGAATCAACTACATGCTGCACGCAACCAATCACATCAACGCCAAGATCTTTCCAAAGTTTTCACTACTACTTGTAACTCAAGAATATGATTTTTATTTAGCTCTTACTATAAGTATATCAGCTTCAACAACTTCTTCTAGAGTCGATTGAAATGCTTCCACCAGCTGCGAAAAGGTGTGTGACCCACGAAAAGAAAAGTAAGTGGCACATCACTTGAAAAAGAATAAATGATATTAAAGTAGGTATATATTACCTGTATAGGCAGATCTGATATGAATCCAACAGTGTCACTCAGATGCACAAATTCCCTGAAACGAACTCAACTCTTGCGATTCAAGTTCATGTGCACCCTAAAGTTATAAACATGATTTCCAAAGTACAAATCAACTTACCCACAAGGAAGATAGACACTCCTGAGTGAAGGATCTAATGTGGCAAACAATCTGCAGAGACCAGACCAAGCATTCAAAAGTTATGACTTCAGTTTCAAATTTGACATTTTAAAGATAGTTTTGAAACCATTTGAATTATACCGCTCATTGCAGTAGAGAGCACTCTTTGTCAATGCACTTGTCAGAGTCGATTTTCCCTAACAAAAGCAGATAATTAATACTCAGAGAGTAGACTAAAAACAGCTGAAAACTCCTTGGGAGAAAAATTCAAACACTTACAGCATTTGTGTAACCAACAACAGCAATGGTAGCTGCACTCTCATACTTTCGCCCCGCTCTTTTCTGACGTCTAGCACGTTGCAATAGTCGTGTTCGCTGGGCTTCTTTAATATGGGATAACAAGCGAAGCCTCCTGTCTGCTATCCTGGTGCATCAAGATTTTGTTAAACGCATAGATTAAATAATAGAAAAGAGAGCTCTGCACTAAGTCTTTCGGTTAACCAACAAATAGACATAGAAATATAGAATATATAAATGTGGTCTGAGAAAAGCTTTGGTAAGGTTAAGGACCTTCGGCGTTGAAGCTGAAGCTCAGTTTCTCCTGCACCACCTACAAAACCACCGCCAGTTCCACTTGCTGCTCTCCTGCACAACAATTTTACATGTTCATCAATATCTAAAAATTCAAAAGAGTAAAGGGAATACGCAAAGTAGCAAGACAAATCACTCACCCTCGGGCACTGACAACTTCAGCTTCTCCAAACTGCCCAAAAGAGTGGCGTCCATCAGTACCACGCACTCGAACCAGCCTGCTCTTTTTGTACATCAGAGCCGCTAACTCAGCCTGTGAATGGATAAACCAAGCAGCTATCAGTAAACATTTCCTAGTATGTAAAAGACAAAACTCTATTGTCACAATACCTGTAGTTTTGCTTCCTTTGTATGCGCATGAGCATTAAATATTTCGATTATAAGGCCTACACGGTCTAGTACAGGTTTCTCCCATATTCGCTGAAGAGACAAATGCAAAGAAACAACATTAGCTTTAAACATAAGGAAAACAAACAAAAAAGTGAAGAAACTTAGGGTTTCGTGGCATTACCTCTAAGTTCCGTTGTTGAATAGCAGTCAACATGGCGTTTACAAAAACAGCATCAACTTCTTCCTGAGCATCAAGAGATTGTTAACAGCATGATCCAACTTTTCATTACAGGCAGCCAAAGAAAAAGGAAAAAAAAAACAGAAATGTTTTAGCTGCTTGCCTTAGAATCTTCAGCATTTAGATGGCATTTGATGTTGTCTACAGTCCCAGGCCCGAAATAAGTATCTAAAAATCGAAACACACTTTTAACAATCAGTCACTCAGGAATATCGTCGAACACATGGAAGGCATGATTCTTAAAAACATCTAAAAACACAAACCTGCGCGAGGTTTAGATGATCTACGAACAGGGTTTTGAACAACAACATGAGAAGGCAATTCCTTTTCGAAGAAATCAGATTCAAAGTAGCCATATCTCTGTTCTTCAAGCGAATTCGCGAGACAGAGCGCTTCGTTCAGCTTCGCCTGAAGAAACTTAGGCGGCGTTAGACGAGGCTGGACTAGAAAGAGCTTAGGCGCGCTTGACGGATCTTTAGGGTATAGCAAAACGGAATCTGTCGAACGCGAGTCTCCTTCTACTTCGCTCGTCGTCTTAGGCGCATGCCGTTTCGAAGAGAATGGAGAAGATAAAGGAGACAAAGGTGGCGTTTTGGACCTAAGATGGTTCCGAGCAAGGGGGGATGATGTCGTTACGGATCTAAGACGGTCCCGAGCATGAGACAATGTCCTCAACATTGAGGTACGATTTGAAAGTTTTTGACGATTCCAAATTGGGATCTTGGTGTTCTTGTACAAGAAACTTGCTTGATCACCAAAGTTCAAGTGATTCAGGCAAAGTTCGACACTTGTTGTACTACTCATTCAGAAAGATCAAGTCTGCTCGTCATCGGAACAATGCATCTAAAGCTTCTCGTCGTATATTTGTTGCTGTGACTTTTGTGTTAAAAACTTAGGTCGGTTCGTTTGTCTATTTCGATTTGGGAAATATGTCAAAAATAACACACACAAAAATAGCCATCATCAAGACATCAACTAGAAAAAAAAAAATATATATATATATATATAGAAATATGAAGTTTGTTTATGGTAAATTAAATATGCAAGTTCCATCAATTTTCTAAATAAATTACAAATTTTTTTGTTGATTTTATTAAGTAAACCACAATGTTAGTAAATTATGCTAAGTAGTTAAATTGATTTACCAAATAAAGCACACAATTTTGTTTAACTATCTAATGAAATTTGTTAATCCTTAATTGAGAATAAAACGTTAAATTTTTCTGTCAGATAATCTAATATTGTGTTATATTGGCTATCAATAAAAAATTTTGTTTAACTATCTAATGAAATTTGTTAATCCTTAATTGAGAATAAAACGTTAAATTTTTCTGTCAGATAATCTAATATTGTGTTATATTGGCTATCAATAAAAAATTTTGTTTAACTATCTAATGAAATTTGTTAATCCTTAATTGAGAATAAAACGTTAAATTTTTCTGTCAGATAATCTAATATTGTGTTATATTGGCTATCAATAAAAAATTTTGTGATTTATTTGGAAAGTCAAAAAATTCAAACAATTAATTATATATATCTAAATTTTTTTTTGTCAACCTATATAAATAATGTTCATCTTTTTATCAATATTTTTTGGTAAGTGTATGGTTTCAATTGGTAACCACAATTTAGTAAAAGAATGAGGAAGAATATGATATTTCTCTTTATTCCACAAATTTTTATCATTTGATAGTAATATTTTTTCATCCACATTCCGCTATAAAAAAATGAGGAACTATTGAACAAAAATGTTCCTCCCCAAAATGGATAAAGAACAAAAGAAATAACAAAAAAGAACAAATATTAAAATTTGTTTTTTATTTTAAAATAATAAAAATATGTTTATTAATAATATTTTGATTTTGTAATATAATTATTTTCATATTTTCACTATGTATGGACAGAAAAAAAAATTTTGATATAAATTTCATGTTAAACTAATCTTAAGGCTCTATTTGAAAACTATTTAAATAGTAAAATAAATTTAAGAGACTCATGTTTATATCGTAAATAAAAACCAAAAATAATTAAAAATTCTCTGAAAAATTTATTATAGGTTAATATTAATTATTAATATATAATATGACATATCGAAAATTTTATTTATAAATTTTATTTTAAAATCAAATGTAAAATTCATTATATATACATTGAAAGAAGTATTAGTATTATCATTGAAATTTGATTTATTTCATATTTAATATATTTTTAAAGACATTTTTATTGTTTGGTTACTATTTGCTGTTTTGTTTTTTCTCTGCAGATTTATTTTTCATTCTTGAAAAACTGTTTATTTCGGTCGGCATTGTTCTTTTTATTTCTTTTCTTTTTATTTTTCTAATGATTACCAGTAGGAGCCTAGTTTTTTTGATATTTTTTCATATTCAATTTATTCGGTCTTGAGATTTTATTTATTCAGTTTTTATCTGAACTAGGTTACTAAAATTGTTTAAATAGTTGTCAAATATTGAATCTTTGATTTAAATAAAAACCAAGAAGAGAGACAATAATTCTATCTACACAACAAGTCTTCGATTTAAATTAAAAGACCATGTGTACATTTGAAAGTAAAAAATAAATCCTTGAAAAATCTTAAACCTGCTTTGTCAAATTATAATGAAGCATATAACAAATTAACAATTAACAAGCGATGAACCGTGTGACTGATTACAAGGCTCAAAGATGACATTATCTAAATCAAGTTTTAATGACTCATATACCGTGGATTTACGTATACATTGTTAAAACATCAAATTTTAAAACCCAATTGGCCATGTGAGACCGGTATGATCTGGTTTAATTACAGTTCATAAAAGACAAAAAAAAAACAAAGTTAATTTTGTTAATAAAATTCTCTTGCTATTTAGTTTGAATAGTTTTTAAAATGAAGATTTTTTTCATCTGTTATATATGCAGATGTACGTGCAATACACTAAAAAGTAATTATAAATCTAAGATAGACTCAAATTCAATAAATGCCCAATAATCGATTTATCGTAATGGAAGCCATTAGAAAATAATTACCAATAAAAAAAATAGTATCCCATAATGAAAAGAAAAGAAGAAAAAAATTTTAAACTTAGATATAAAAATAAAACGAGCGAGTGATCGAAGCAACTAAGATGGCTTTCACTAAAGCCAACTTGGCCACAATTTATCAAACTGATTTCATTTTTTTACGCGAAGTCGTACAATTTAAAAACAATAAATCTTGAAATATTCATATAATGTTGAATTACAAGACTCTTCTTTAGATATATTTCTAAAGACTATTTTTGTTTAACAACATATGATATATTCAAAGAAGTTTTGTAGTATGATAATCTTTGAAAAATATAAAACCAGTTCAATAAATAGTCTAAAATAATTGGCAAGATTGAATATTGATTTCAACTTTTCAATAAAGAGTAAAAAAAAGAGACAATATTTTTTATTTGTCCTCAATCTAAACTAAAAATAAGGGAAACCCATTTATATTTTAAAGTACAACAATCCTAAAAAATGTTAAACCACCTAGAGGGGGAATATTTTAGAGGATTTTAGAGTTTTCTTAAAATTACTTGTGATTCAAATCTTGTGTTATTGAACTTATAATGTATGTGGAATCATATAAAATAATTCACTATCTCTTGTTGTTAAATCAGGGTAGTATAGAATAACATTAAACATCAAATTTAAAAACCCAACTGGGAATTGGCCATGCGAGACCAGTCTGATGCGGTTTAACTATATTTGATGGTTGAACCTCTATCACCGGTTTAGTTTGTTACCGTTGCTATCTCGCTGGTCGCCCATATATATATACACCGTTGATTGACAAAAAAAAAAATATATATATATATACACCGTTGATGATATAGTGATCAGGTTTCGATTTCAAAGCTCATCATGAGTTGCTCATGAAACGCATCAATGTCGATCTCCGTCTTTTCCGTTTTCCAAAATTCAGAAACTTTCAATCACGAAAAGTATCTTCTTCCTTACCCAAATTGGGACTCGATCAGAAAACACCACAGGAGACAGCTTTCGTGCTTGGTCAGGTACTTGACACTTACCAAAACACTTAGAACAGTCCACTCCAGGATCATTCTTGAAGATATACGCTGCAATTCGTCTTTGGGCGTTAAGCTGTAAAAGATGTAGCATCAGCACGTAAGGTGTTCGAGGAAATTCCTGAGAGGAACATAATTATCATTATTGTTATGATCAGAAGCTATGCGGATATGTTGATAATGATGCAAAGGAGGAGAGGTTGCATTTGGGCTTATAAGCACGGCCAAATCGAGACCGGTTAGGGTGTTCAAGAACTTAAGGGTCTGCGGAGATTGCCATAACTGAATGCTCTCCCGTCACATCTATTAGCAGCAGAGAAGCAAGCGGAATGCTTCTCAACTTCATTTATGTGACAGGTCTAGCTTCTCTTGGTCTGTCAAGTTTAGACAACAACAATCTGGATGTTCTTACCAGCCTTAACGCCTCTATTAATCTGTTGATGAACTCTCCGTACAACGATCAAAAGGCTGTGACAGAGTCTTGGACTAATGCAATATCCCAAGAGCAAAAGTACTAAGAAGAATGATAAAGGGAAGGTATCATCACAAAAAGAGTCATTACTGGGTAAGGTTCGCGAGGGAAGAAGTACTCATGTTATGGTAACAACAAGTTGCTCTGCTTCTCACTAGTCTTTACAAAGACAAGTTGTAGTTTTCTTGGCAAGTTCATGAACTGGATCGGATGCGTCCGGATAAACCCTGGTTCAATAGCTGGTCGGTCTTCTGGTGATGTTACAGTTTCGAACAAGGATTTGGACCGCTGGTATGCTGTCCTGCATTGCAATGTCTCTATACTTATTAGTACATATGTATGCATCTTGGCCATGTTCCGCACATCAGATTATTTTAACTGGTTAACTCTCTGATATGATGTGATCTGATCATCATTGGTAGCATAGTTGGTTGTTTTAAATTCTTTACTTGTAAGTTTTATAAGCTACTTACATGGATTCAATATAAAAAATGCTTTAACTTTTAAAAGATTTTTCTTTATATGCAAGAAAGAAGAAATGTTTGATATGGTATGTACCAAGTTTTCTATGTGACAACAAAAGTCCAACGTTGAGTACTACGATTGGTTAACATATAGTGTGACGGACGTTTTTACTAAAACCTAATTTACTCTTCATTTTAAAAAAAAAAGTAAACAATTAATTAACTAAACGCTTAATGTTTCCAAAAAAAAAAAAAAAGGAAAAATTAAGGAGTTCAGGTGATTTTTTAGGGTTCAAAAAAGGAAAAAGGAGAGTTGAAGCTAAAGTCTCTCTATATATATACTAGAAAAAGGAGAGTTGAGGCTTATGTCTTTGTTTCTCAACACAACAATAGTCGCAACAGGCAAACACGAGAAAACCTAAACTCAGATTGTAATTTGATCGTCTCTGGAAAACAACATCGATCAATAACAATAACAATGGGGGGCTTGAAGAGGAAAATAGATACAGAGAAGAAGATAGAGGGGAAAGAACCACGAGCTGTTACATTCTCGAAACGTCGGAAGGGCCTTTTCAGCAAAGCGTCGGAGCTTTGTCGTCTCTCCGATGCTCAGATTGCAATCATTGCGACTCCCGTTTCTGCTAATTCACACAACTCTTTCTACACATTTGGACACTCGTCTGTGGATAGCGTGGTTGCTGCTTTCCTCGCTGATGAGCCTCCGACTCGGGATGACGGAAATCTAGGGTTTTGGTGGGAAGACGAGAGTCTCGCCAATTCGGAGAATCCGGAGGAACTGGCTGACGCGATTGACTCAATGAAGAGGATGTTACAAGATCTCAAGGAGTTGCAAAGAGATCATCAACACGTCGTGGACAAGGAGAACGACAACACCAATGCTTCTTTTACTTTACGTGAAAACGACGACGTCGTGGGTGGATGCGACAACCAACTAGGGATGGATCAAATTGATTGTGAGGTTGATGAGACTCAATCTCAGGCTACGCCCATGATTGATTACGTGGGTGAAGGATGCAGCAACCAAGGGCTCGACTTTGATCAAATATTTGATTCTGAGGTTCATGAGACTCAATCTCAAGCTATGCCCATGATTAATTTGGACGACGTCAACGAGTTCTTCTCTTCTGATTTCTTCAATGATTTTGATATTGATGCTCTATATGCATAAGTCTCTCACACGTTTTATTTCCTAAAATACACTTCTCGCTACTAATTTGTATTAGTATTCTCTGCATTCCACTGTAATCTCTATTGTATTCTCTGTATTTCTCTGCATTGCACTGTAATCTCTTTCTTTATGATATTTGTTTTAGGGGTTAATCTAAAATGTATTTAGGATATGATGAGCTTGTTGGTTTATACTGAATAATATATATAGATGAGAGATCGTAACATCCAAGAGTACTTTTTAGCTTTCTTTTCACTCTTGTTTTCCCATAGTTCCCAAACTGTGATCAAAATGCTCGAGAGTGTCATCAATGAAACACTCCATTACAAACTCAACTTCTTTCCAAAAAAGCTCAACTTATCGTCTTTCACTTGAACATATATAACAACCAGAATCTCAAGACTTTTATATCCATACGAATCTTTTAGACTTTTATAGCCTCTTTAGAACTATGTACTGAGAGCAGAGACTTTTTCTCTTTTTCTGTTACTGTAAACAATATCTTACGGATATGCATGAAGTCAGGTCAGTGACATATATTTCAATTGGTCTGAAATTTACAGAATTGTAATGTTGCAGTAAAACGGCTTCTAAAGAAACAGAGTTGTGGTACCTGATTCTTTATCTCTGCCATTGCTAGCATCTGTAGGATCAAACAGTATTATAAAATGATGGTGACAGGATATAATAAAAGCAAACTGAATATGTATGTAGCACAAAAGCACTTGCATCGAAAGCCACACATTTAGGTTCATGAATTGCTTAATAGCTATAAAAAGAATCTGAGCGGTCTTTACACAAGCACGTTGCTAGATGTTTCAGTATCATTTGCCTTAACCTCCATTTTTCATTGTGAATCATGAGAGGAACTGTCAATCCTCGAATCAAAAGGGTTGTAAGAACAATGGATGCCCACCTGAAACCACACAACATTTCAAGACCGTCTTTATCCAGTACCAAAAAAGTGATGATAGTGATGAGGTTTCGATTTTAAAGCTCATGAAACGCATCAATGTCGATCTCCGTCTTCTCCGTTTTCCAAAACTCAGAGAATTTCAATCACGAAAAGTATCTTCTTCACTACCCAAATTGGAACTCGATCAGGAATCACCACATGAGACAGCTCTCCTGCTTGGTCAGGTACTTGACCCTTACCCAGATCTCAGAACACTTAGAACAGTCCACTCCAGGATCATTCTTGAAGATTTACGCTGTAAAAGATGTAGCATCAGCACGTAAGGTGTTCGAGGAAATTCCTGAAAGAAACGTAATTATCATTAATATTATGATCAGAAGCTATGTGAATTATGGGTTTTACCGTGAAGGTATTCAAGTGTTTGGGACGATGAGTGGATGTCACAGACGCATTTGAGTTCATTTACACAATGCCCTTCCAAGCCGATGTATTAGTATGGCGTACGTTTCTTGGAGCTTGTAGACTTCACACTAATACAGAACTTGGAAAGATGGCTGCGAGGAAGATCTTTAGAACTCGACCCAAATGAGCCTGCAGCTTATACACAGCTCTCAAACATATACGCTATTGCAGGTATCTGTATAATTCAAACAAAAACCGATAAAACTCTTTCTTCTACCGATTAAACTTGTGTGAAAGCGAAACTTTCTTGAATGGTTTGATGTAGGGAAATGGGAAGAATCTTCGGAGATGAGAAAGAAGATGAAAGAGAGAAACTTGGTTAAAGAAGGAGGTTGCAGTTGGATAGAAGTGGGAGATAAGGTTCATAAGAAATAAAACGCTGCGGATATGTTCCGGATACGGATATAGGAAGATGATGATAATGATGCAAAGGAGGAGAGGTTGCATTTGGGCTTATAAGCACGGCGAAATCGAGACCGGTTAGGATGTTCAAAAACTTAAGGGTCTGCGGAGATTGCCATAACTGAATGCTCTCCAGTCACATCTATTAGCAGCAGAGAAGTGGAATGCTTCTCAACTTCATTTATGTGACAGGTCTATATTTATAAAAATTTAACCATACTCTACATAGCCTTTGCATATCCATCAGCATTACTAATTCTTCGGCTTTGCCATTGCCTAACTTCCTAATACCGTCTGTTGCAGGAAATATCTGGAATGTACAACAAACTTAGTTCATTATATGGCTTTGAGGTCCATGGAGATTGAGCAGCTCAACAGCCATCTAGCTTCTCTTGGTCTGTCAAGTTTAGACAACAACAATCTGGATGTTCTTACCAGCCTTAACGCCTCTATTAATATGTTGATGAACTCTCCGTACAACGATTAAAAGGCTGTGACAGAGTCTTGGACTAATGCATATCCCAAGAGCAAAAGTACTAAGAAGAATGATAAAGGGAGGGTATTATCATACAAAGAGTCATTACTGGGTAAGGTTCGTGAGGGAAGAAGTACTCATATCATGGTAACTGTTGGTAAAGAAGCTACTTTGAGTGAAACGTTAATAACCGATATTATCAAAGCTGGCACTTCTATTATACGTATAAACTGTGCACATGGAGATCCGAGCACATTTGGGGTGATGAAATGGCAAGTACACACTGTGCACCACGATCTTTAGGTCGTACCCAAACAATAATATTCCAGAGGAAAATACACCTAAGATCAGATCATCAAAAGAGTTAGAAGAGCTTCTCAGATGCTAGAGATGCCATGTCGCGTTCATATGGATTTAGCAGGACCAAAACTGAGAACGGGTACCTTAAAATCTGGTCCTTGTGTGATGAAAGTTACACCAAAGAAAGATTGTTATGGAAATGTTGTTTCTCCTACTGTGGTATGGGTCTCTCTCACAGGAACAGAACCTCCTGCTCATGTTTCCCCTGATGCTACTATCTCGGTCCAAGACCAGGAGTTTCTTGCTGGTCTCCAAATTGTTGATTCTGTAAGACTACGTGACGCTAGAGGGAGAAAGAGAAGACTTAGAATCTCAAAAGACTTTCATGTTTTCTCCAGTACCGGGTTTGTGGCTGAATGTTTTGATACTGCTTACATTGAATCGGGAACTGAGTTATACATCAAGGGAAAGAAAGTTGGACGAGTAGTAGATGTTCCTCCCAAGGAGTCTTTTGTAAGGCTTAAAGTGGAGATTTACTAGTCATAACCCGAGAAGGATCGCTCGATGAACCTTCTGTATCTGTTCCAGGAGCAAGCCTGGTGAAACCATTGGTTTTAATGATGGCAAAATATGGGGAGTAATCAAAGGAACAAGCCCTTCAGAGGTAGTTGCCTCCATCACTCATGCTGGTCCAAAAGGTACAAAACTAGGATCAGAGAAGTCC
The DNA here is from genome assembly GCA_024034495.1 of Camelina laxa. Taxonomy (NCBI): domain Eukaryota; kingdom Viridiplantae; phylum Streptophyta; class Magnoliopsida; order Brassicales; family Brassicaceae; genus Camelina; species Camelina laxa. The sequence goes on along the minus strand of CM043882.1, from coordinate 11,967,234 downwards.
ACTAACATTCCACAAAGCGATATCTGTTTCAAAGGCCTTACGTCAAAAGTATAAAAGATCTTGATTAATAGCTTTACATGCTGACATGGTTGGCATTTCTTTCATACCCGGTGTTCATGATATTACTGTTCTAAGGCAAGAACTCAAGAAAAGGAAACTAGATGATCTTGGTATTGTGCTAAACATTGAAACGGAAAGTGAATTCAGGAATTTGTCATTGATTCTATTAGAGGCAATGAAGTGTTCGAATCCTTTGGGAGTTATGATAGCTCGAGGTGATCTTGCAGTGGAATGTAGATGGGAGAGATTGGCTAATATACAGGAGGAGATTATGGGTATCTGTAAAGCTGCTCGTGTATCGGTAATTATGGCAACTCAGGTTCTGGAATCACTTGTAAAATCCGGTGTTCCAACTCGAGCTGAGATCACAGATGCTGCAAATGCCAGAAGGTAAATTATTTTGCACCAAACATGATCCTGGTTAATACTTACAGTTTCTTCTTTGTGTCTAATTTTGGATTTCAAAAGTTTTGCAGGGCGAGCTGCGTGATGTTGAACAAAGGGAAGAATATCGTTGAAGCTGAGTCAAGTTTCTTATACACGAAGCTTATGTATAAGAAACCTGACTCTGAAAACCCCCATTGCTCTGCTTCTCACTAGTCATTACAAAGAAAAGTTGTAGTTTTCTTGGCAAGTTCATGAACTGGATGCTTCGGGATAAATCCTGGCTCAATAGCAGGAGGAGGTCCGGATAAATATAGCAATAATGTAACGCACAAAAGTTAGCAAGAATAAGGGAGAACAGCAACTTTTTCAGGGCCGAGTTGCAGAAGATAGGATTTGAGGTTTTGGAGACTATGATTCCCCAAGTGCTACTATAATTAAACATATGACAATCGAGATGAACTTTTGCTGGATACAGATCGGTTTACTTTTTGGTTTAGTTGGTTAACATATGTGTTTTTAATTCATGATTCAGCGATTAATATGTGTTGGTTAACATAGTGTGACTGTTAATTACACTAAAACCTTTTTTACTTTTCTTTTCCAAAAAAGAAAAAAATGAAAAGGAGTTCAGGTGATTTTTAGGGTTCAAAAAAAAGGAAAAAGGAGAGAAGTCTCTCTATATATACTATAGTATACACATTGTTTCACAACACAACAGTCGCAACTTGCAACAGGCAAACACAAAAAAACCCTAAACTCAGTTTGTAATTTGATTGTCTCTCTCTCGTTTGTAACTCGATCGTGTCTCTCTCTGGTTTGTAACTCGATCGTCTCTCGAAATTAACATCGATCAATAACAATAACAATGGGGGGCTTGAAGAGGAAAATAGATACAGAGAAGAAGATAGAGGGGAAAGAACCACGAGCTGTTACATTCTCGAAACGTCGAAAGGGCCTTTTCAGCAAAGCGTCGGAGCTTTGTCGTCTCTCCGACGCTCAGATTGCAATCATTGCGACTCCCGTTTCTGCTAATTCACACAACTCTTTCTACACATTTGGACACTCGTCTGTGGATAGCGTGGTTGCTGCTTTCCTCGCTGATCAGACTCCGACTCGGGATGACGGAAATTTAGGGTTTTGGTGGGAAGACGAGAGTCTCGCCAATTCGGAGAATGCGGAGGAATTGGGTGACGCGATTGATTCAATGAAGAGGATGCTACACGATCTCAAGGAGTTGCGAAGAGATCAACACGTCGTCGTGGAGAAGGAGAACGACACCAACAACAATGCTTCTTTTACTTTACGTGGAAACGACGACGTCGTGGGCGAAGGATGCAGCAACCAACTTGGGATGGAATACTTTGATCCTAAGGTTGATGAGACTCAATCTCAAGCTATCCCTATGATTGATTACGTGGGTGAAGGATGCAGCAACCAACTTGGGATGGAATACTTTGATCCTAACGTTGATGAGACTCAACCTCAAGCTATGCCCATGATTGATTTTGATGACGACGAGGAGTATAATATATTCTTCTCTTCTGATTTCTTCAATGAAATTGATATTGATGCACTCTATGCATAAGTCTCTCTCACACGTATCCACAACCTTCTTTTAAGTACTAATTTGTATTTCTCTGCATTGCACATCTCTGTTATAAGTTCTAATTTGTAATTCTCTGTATTTCTCTGCATTGCTCTGTAATCTCTAGCTGTTATAAGTTCTTTATCATATTTGTTTTAGGGGTTAATCTAAAATGTATTTAGGATATACTAAAAATGTCAATTCCTACCTGATGTAAATCTGTTTGTCCAAAAACTCCATACATTGCGAGTAAACCCGGTAGTGCGTGCCGATTCTGATACTACGCATGAACAACGACGTTTTACCACGATTTTGGCTTGTGTTAAATAACATCGTCACAAAAGGCAATAGACACTGTGTAGGAATATATCCTATTCCGAATAACAACACTGTCATTTTCGCTCTTAGTCAAGTGCAAGAGATAAAATGAATGAATGCAACTACATGTTTGTTCTTAGCTAAGAGAACAAAGAGATCGAACGTAATAATGAAAAAAAAAAACAAAAGCATGAACGTCTGATTCAACTATAAGTCTAAAGTTGCTTCTTTTGGAAACTCTAGGTAATAATGTTACAATGCTTTAGCTTTACTTCGTTCACCTCCTCCCTTAAGCCTATGATGAGTTGTCCCTTTCTTCTTCCCTTCTTTATTCCCTTTAGGTTTAGCTTTCTCAATCAACATCTCCTCACCTCTATTCTTATACATCTTAAAACTCATATCTCTCTCACTTGCCATCTTCATAACCTTCTCTGTAATCTCTGCAGCGATCGTCCTATTGTACAGTTTATTCAATCCTTTCATAAGTTTCGCATACGTATCAGGTTGCGGCATCAAAGCCATTTCCATCATATCAAGACAATACGAACACGCCTCCTTCACGTGACCTTTTGCGAGCAAAGCATGGATCCATATTGTCCAAGCTGCTACATTAAGCTCACAAGAAGAGCTTTTGTTTGATATGCAACTCCAAACATCTTTCGCCATTTCAATCTTATCATCTCTAACAAGGTTATTAAGCAACGACTTCAGCGTTCCATATTGAGGCGCAGAGAATATTCCTCGGCTTACCATTTCTTTGAAGTAATCGCATGCTTCGATTAGAAAGCCTTGGCTTGTAAATCCATTGATCATAATAACAAATGTATCAACTCCGGGACTTAAACCATCAGCTTCCATTTCATTCCATAACCGTACCGCTTCTTTCACTTCCCCTAACTTACAAGCTAATCTGATCACTACATTGTAAATGAGAAGATCGGGATAACAACCTATTTGCTTCATCTTCCCAATCAAATCCAAACACTCTTCAAACTGCTCTTTCTTCTCATGAGCCACCATTATCTGCATATACGTTACTTGCGATGGTATGACTCCTTTCTTTCTCATATCGTCCAAAACACTATAACCCTTATCAATCATTTCCCATTTGCAAAACCCACTTATTAACGCGGTGTAAGTCACGAGATCAGCCTCACATCCATACCTTTCCATCTCAACAAAAACCCTCATCGCCTCATCCATCCTCTTCTCTGTCTTACACAACGCCTGGATCAAAACCGTATAACAATTCGCATTCGGCTCATACCCTCTCTTTCTCATATCCTTCATCAGATCATAAGCATCCGTCATTTTTCCAGCATGAGCATATCCACTAAGCAAGTTAGTGAAAACAACAATGTCAGGCTCAAGCCCTGCCTCCTTCATCTGAACCAAAACTTCTTTAGCTTCAATCAACTTCCCTTCCCTACACCAACCATACAACAACGAAGTAAAATACCTCAAACTCGGAGGAAACTTCTCTCTCATATCTTCCAAAAGCTTTGAAGCATCCTTAACACTACCGTTCTTACACAAAGCATCTAGCAAACACCCGAAAACATACTCGTCAGGCTCTAACCCATACTTAGGCATTTCGTCGAGCACCTCAACTGCTTTCTTCACCATGTTAGCAGAAGCAAACCTCCGCATCAGTATAACGAACAACTCCGGCTCAATCAACTCTGGATTCTCCTTCTTCATCTCTTCAATTAAACCCCAAACAGCTCCAAACTGACGCATTTTACTAAGAACTTTCACCATCGATTTACACACTTCATAGCTGTGACAATAACCAGGTTGCTTCGATGCCCAGAGAAAGAATCTATAACCCAAATTCCCAGCATCACCACACCTACTCAACACTCTTACTATTAACCCGGGTCGCAGATCAATACCTGATTCGTTAAGAGCCAGCTCCAACTTCGGAACCCTAGAATGGTGATTCCGCAAAATCCTGTATATCTTCTCGACGTCACCGGCGAACTCATCTTCTGGACAAACTAAACCAACGCCATTCTCCTTCCTCTCTGTTGATTCAACGAAACCGTATTCAAGAACTCTCCAAATGTGAAACCTTTTGCAAATGAGATCAATTCGAGAATTTGCTTGAGAAGATGGTACGAGAACACAGCGTTTGCTGAGGATGTTGGAGAATCTACGCATCTCTCACTTCACTCTCTTTACAACGACACCGTTTCGTCTTATAAAGTCTTCTCCTTTTCCTCTGTTTTTGGCTTTTTGCCGTTTCGTCTTATAAAGTCTTCTCCTTTTTGCTCTGTTTTACCTAAAAAGAGAATAATTTATTCAAAAACAACAACAAAGCTTATAGATGACTGATGAGAAAAGCTCTATGTTTAACAGAGAATTTATCAGCCATAGCCGAAAACTCGACTACGTTGCTCAATTTAAACCGGAGACTAACGGGTCTCACTCGCTCCGGCGAGAACAGAAACGCTCTGAAGCTTTTTGCCGATGTTCACCGTTGCACAACTCTGAGACCAGACCAGTACAGTGTCTCCGTAGCAATTACTGCTGCTGGGCACCTCCGTGATACAAACTTTGGTGGTCAGGTTCATAGCTATGCGATTCGCTCTGGTTTATTGTGTCACTCTCACGTCTCCAATACGCTTCTCTCGCTCTATGCGAGATTGGGGAACTTAGTTTTATTGAAGAAGAGTTTGGAAGAGATTAAGGAACCTGATGTTTATTCATGGACGACGCTTTTGAGTGCGTGTTTTAAGCTTGGGGATATAGAGTATGCATTTGAGGTGTTTGATAAAATGCCTGAGAGAGATGATGTTGCGGTTTGGAATGCTATGATCACTGGTTGTAAAGAGAGTGAGTATCACGGAACGAGTATTGAGTTGTTTCAAGAAATGCACAAGCTTGGTGTTAGACATGACAAGTTTGGCTTTGCTACTGTTTTGAGTATGTGTTACTATGGTTCTTTGGATTTTGGTAAGCAGGTGCATTCGCTGGTTATAAAAGCTGGGTTTTTGGTTGCTTCATCTGTTGTGAATGCCTTGATTACAATGTATTTCAATTGCCAAGTTGTTTGTGAAGCCTGTCGGGTGTTTGAAGAAGCTGATGTTGGTGTTCGTGATCAGGTCACTTTTAATGTGGTTATTGATGGTTTGGCTGGTTTCAAAAGAGAAGAGTCTTTGTCAGTGTTTAAACAAATGCTAGAAGCTGGTCTTAGACCAACCGATCTAAGCTTTGTTAGCGTAATGAGTTCGTGTTCATGTGTGGCTATGGGACACCAAGTACATGGATTAGCCATCAAGACAGGGTATCAAGATTATACTTTGGTTAACAATTCCATTATGACAATGTATTCTTCTTTTGAGGAGTTTGGTGCTGTACATAAGGTTTTCGAGTCATTGGAAGAGAAAGATTTGGTTACTTGGAATACAATGATCTCCGGTTATAACCAAGCAAAAATGAGCGAGTCTGCGTTGTCGGTGTACAAGCGAATGCACAGAATAGGAGTTAAACCGGATGAGTTTACTTTCGGAAGTCTTTTAGCAACCTCTCTAGATTTAGATGCCCTGGAGATGGTTCAAGCGTGTCTAATCAAGTTCGGGCTTAGTTCAAAGATTGAAATTTCCAATGCTTTAATATCTGCCTACTCCAAGAATGGACAGATAGAGAAAGCTGACCTGATATTTGAAAGATCACCGAACAAGAATCTAATCTCTTGGAACGCAATAATCTCAGGGTTTTACCATAACGGATTACCCTTTGAAGGGTTGGAAAGGTTCTCGTGCTTGCTAGAGTCAGAGGTCCGGATCCTACCTGATGCTTATACTCTAAGTACCCTTTTGAGCATTTGCGTAAGCATTTCATCTTTGATGCTCGGAAGTCAAACGCACGCTTACGTCCTTAGACACGGCCAGTTCAAGGAGACGACATTGATAGGTAATGGCCTTATAAACATGTACTCTCAGTGTGGGACTATACAAAAATCTCTTGAAGTGTTCAAGCAGATGTCTGAAAAAGACATTGTGTCGTGGAATTCTCTGATCTCTGCATACGCTAGACACGGAGAAGGAGAGAGCGCGGTTTTAACCTATAAGACCATGCGAGATGAAGGTGAGGTAGATCCCGATGCAGCCACATTCACAGCGGTTCTCTCTGCTTGCAGCCACGCCGGTTTAGTGGAAGAGGGGCTCGATATTTTCAACTCAATCGTGGAATGTCACGGTCTAATAGTACCTAACGTGGATCATTTTTCGTGCTTAGTTGACCTTCTTGGTAGAGCAGGTCACCTCGATGAAGCGGAAAGCTTGGTAAAGATCAGCGAGAAGAGCATCGGGTCTCGTGTAGATGTGTGGTGGGCATTGTTTAGTGCTTGTGCTGCTCATAGAGATTTGAAACTGGGGAAGATGGTTGCCAGGTTGCTAATGGAGAAAGAGAAGAATGATCCGTCGGTTTATGTTCAACTTTCTAATATTTACGCAGGAGCTGGTTTGTGGAAAGAAGCACAAGAGGCTAGAGAAGCCATGAACTCAATAGGAGCTATGAAGCAACGAGGTTGCAGCTGGATGAGATTGTAATCGAATCAACTTAGGTGTTAACCGGTCGACCCGGTTTATTAAATCGAATTTTTTTTTTTTATTCAATTTTTTCTTACAAAATTCAAGAGTTTAAGAATTCAAAAAAAAATTAAAAGCATAATCATGAGTCTCTTCTCTTCTTGTTAGAGTGGGGGTGATAATGATGAATGATGATGATCATCTCGTATCCTAAAGTAAGTCTTGTAATATCATTTTTGATCTATAGAATACAAAACACACCGTTTCATCTATTACTGACACAACGTACTGGCATCAAGGAAGGTACCCAAATCAGTATTTTGGTCCACTTGTTCGTCTTTCAACAAACCAAAAAAAATAAAAAAATCCCGCAGTATCCGTTAGTACTACCAATAATACACAAATCCTTTCCACTATTATTTCAAAACATATCTCAATTTAACTAAACTATTTCATTATCCTATTTCTTCTGCTTTACCTTCCCATAAAGAATATTCTCATTCGCGTTAAAATATAACTCAAAACATCAATAACAACAACAAAAACTATATAGTAAACGAAAAATAAAATAAAAACTCAACAAATGAAGAATGTTTTTTTAGTAATCTTTGCCGTAATTAATTTAGTAATCAGGCATAGACTGACTAATCTTACCTTCTTCTTCAACAATCTTCTTCTCAGTAATCCTCAACCATAAACAAACACCTGTAAAACTAATCATCAAACTCGCCACGCCACTCCCTAACCCAATCCCAACGATGGCCATCACAGACAAGCCTCTGCTCTTCATCATCATCTCCTGCAACGGGTAACCGTACAGTCCCTTGTTCCCTACGAACGAGCTCGCGTTAAACCTCGGGAAACTCCCAGTACGGTTCGACAGGTACGTCGGGATCTGACCGGAGAGTTTGTTGTTCGAAACGTCGAACGCCGACAGCCTAGCTAACAGACCTAGCTGCTGAGGAATCGAACCGGAGAGCTGGTTATCGTGTAGATCGATCACGTTTAAGTAAGCGCAGAGAGCGAGCTGCGGCGTTATTTCGCCGGAGAGTTGGTTTGAGGAGAGGTTTAGGACGGCGAGGTTGACGAGGTACTGAATCTCCGGCGGGATAACGCCGGAGATCTGGTTTGAGGATAGATCTAAGGACTGGAGGTTTGTGCAGTTGGAGAGAAACGGAGAGATGGTGCCGCGGAGGGAGAGGTTTGTGAGGGAGAGTTTGTAGATTCTTCCGTTGTTGCAGGTAGCTCCGGGGAGGTATGAGGTGAAGCCTGAGCACGGGTTTGTGAAGACGGAGTTTGTCCAGTTACGGAGGTTGCTCGCCGGGTCTTGTAAGCTTTCACGGAGGTTCTTTAAACATGCCTCGTCGTTTGGATCGGCTGTTGTTGGACGTTGTGCCGTTTCTAATGTTAGTAGGATCAGAAGGAGTAACCGGTTGCTAAACCGGTGACTCCTCGCCATTGATTTTTCAGAGAGGTTTCGAAATGGTTTGAAGAAGAAGAAAGTGGAACTTTCATGTGAGTGGTGAGGTGAGTGTGCAACCCAACCAAAAAAAAAAAAAAATTAACAACGGTTACAGAATAAATTTCTAATTGGTAGGGGCGTATTTTAGCATGGGGCTGAGGTATTATGCGTAGGGTAAGAGGTGGGAAAATTAAATTGAATTTGGTTGTGTTGGGTCTGGTCTCTCTGGCCTTGGTGTGAATTATACTCAGCTGAATTCAACTTTAATTATTGTATAAATTGTGTTTAACCAACAGTCATGATTAGATCTTAATCATGCCATCCATTTTCTTTTAGTAAGGAGATCAACTGACAATTCATGAGTTTTAGAATTGTTCTTTGGTCTTCCTTTTAAAAAGTCACTAGTACTTCTTTTTTTCTTAAAGAACAATAATATTGCAGTGGACAGTATGTGCATCTTTATAGTGTGAAAGATTCAACTTTTTTGAATAGATTGAATTAAAACGGTTTATAAAGAAAATCATGACATCCATTCACTGAGTTTTTTTTCCATATATTTTTTTTTAATTATAGATTTTTTGGATTGGTCCAGTAACTAGGAACCATGTGTAGAGAGAGTCATATGAATGATATTTGATAAAAGTAAAAAACTTTCTCTCTCCTCCTCCTTTCTCTTCTCCTTCTTTCTAAAAAACCTAAACCTAATATTTGCGCCGTCGCCTCTCCGGTTGCCCTTCCAGCACCGGAGAGGGCTTTTCTACTGCTATTGTCGTCCTCTGTGAGGTGGTCCTTCGTCTCCGGTCTAGTTCTCTCTTGATGGTGGTTTCTGGTGATGTCCCGGCGCGTGAAGCGGAGTCTTCGTTGGAGGGGTCTGTTAGTGAAGGCTCGAAGGAGTTGCTTAAGGACGGCTTCTTTTTTCGTGGCTGGAGTTGGCAGATCGGGGCTGAAGACTCTGTGTGTTAGGACTCGCCGGCGGGTTCGTTGGCTTTGGTGAGAAGTGAGAGCCGTGGGCTCTTTTCGGTGAGCTCCGGGGGTCAGATCTGGTGTTTCTCTCACTGGATCTTGACTTCTCTCCGTCCAGCCGAGGCGTCACTTTACAGATTGGATTTGGCTTTTGGCAGGTAGGTTGGGCGGTTCTTCATTGTGGGTCTTGGATCTACAAGGGGAAGGCAGTGGTGGGTGGTTTGCATCTCCGGCAACAGAGGCATGGTTTTCTCTTCCTCTGATGCAGCTGTGGCTTCGGTTTGGTAGGTTGGGAAGCTTCTAGGTCAAGCCGTGTTTGCTCGCGGTGGAGCTTTCCCTTGGTTCACCCTTCCAATCGAAGCTGTGGTTGCGGCGGAAGTCGGAGGATGACAGGAGGGTAAATGTTGCATCGTTGCGGTGGTTAACCTAGATGTTTCGGCATCCTTAGGGGCTATCATGGGTCCCGGGTTATGGAGGATGGATTGAGCCATCATCCTCTGTAAAACGCCATGATTTTGTGTCCACCAGACCGGATTGAAGCAAATCTACCTTGAGGTTGCGGTGGTCGCCGGAGCTGGAAGAAGCGTGTTCGATTTGAGTGAGCGGGTTGCTAGGCATGGAACTTGACTTCGCGGAGCCTAAGATCGGTTGTTTGAGCATGTCGGAGGATCTGTAGCAGGTCAGGTGGTCCACCGATGAGGAATCCGAAACAGAGTTTGGTTGCTTCTGTCAAGGGTTCCGATTTGGTGTGACCGCCGCAAAGCCGTGGATCCTGCAACCACCGGCGTTCATGTTCGATCTTTTGTCTCAAGGTCATTCAGCAAGATCCGATCGTTTTTTTTCTGGCGACGGCAACGTCCTCCGTTTCTCTCTTTTTGTAACTGTTGAAACCGTGTAATCTTTCAAGGCCAAGCCCATTTTTTGGGAAGGCCCATTAATTTTAATTTTAAGTAAAAAAAAAAAAAAGATATTTGATATAGCGAGTTTAAAACAAGCGTATTGTATTCCGTCGCCCTGGGCGTTCGGCTGGTTCGGGTTATTCGGGTCGGTTTGTTCGGTTTTAGGAAAATTCGGTTTTTGAAAAATCCTGCCGAATTGAACCGAAATTAAATTCGGTTCGGGTTAATCGGTACACGGTTTATTCGGATCGGTTATTAGGTTTTAAATCAATTCCGAATTCTAACCGATTTTTTTCTAATTCGGTTAATTTGAACCGAATAACCAAAAAAATTAAGATAATGGACTAAATTCACCAAAAAAATTTACAAACCACCAAAATAATAATGGACCTAATAAATCGGCCCAAAACAAATTAACTAAATCTGAAACAAATCCAATAATTACAAGCCCAATAGCGAGATCCATTAGGGTTTTCCAGATATGTTGATGTGCCGCTGCGGGGAACTATGACATTGACGGCGAGCTGAGACGGCAAAGATGGATGGTTCCGGACACGCATTTTTCCACCTGCAAAGAACACAAACGCAAGAAAATAAAATAAAAAACGTAGAAGATTGATGGATAATCTCTGATTTGAAAGTAGAAAACTCAAAGCCTAAAGTTCTCCAAATCGAATATGAAGTTATCAAGATATAGGAAGAGCTTACAGAGCAAAGAATCAAACATGGAATCAATTAAAAACCAAGAAGAAGAGCTTACCCTTGAGAAATTTTACAGGTTGAATCTCTGATAAAAGTCTTCTTCCTTAACCGCGACGAATGAGAATTGAGAGAATGAAAAGAGGATGTGCAAGTGATGATGATTATTGATTAGATCGGAGAGAAATAGAACTGGAAGTTTTCTCTCTCTCAATCGTAGAAAGCAGAGGCGAGAAGAAGGTAAACAAAACTAGGTTAATAATTTAGGGTTAGGCTTATATATGGCTGCGGATTCTAATAAACCGATCGGTCCGATTACCGAACCGAACCGAAATCTAATTCCTCAAATTAATTACGCTGAACGGTTTAACTTCTTTCCTTCGGTTTGTCCCGATAACCGAATATTTCGGGTTGTCCGGTTCGGTTTGTTCGGATTTTACCGAACGTCCAGGGCGAGTATTCCGAACAAGTAATGGCCACTAAAGCAATTTCACACAATTTTTTTAGTAGTGCGTCACACTCTTTTCACTTTCCATTTATAAATCACTGATAAGATTTACTTTTAAATTGTTCTGTAAACACTAATCTCTTTGTATCGAATAGACTGAATAGTTGTCATCATGTAGTAGTATGCAGATGTGTAGTTTTCTACGAAGAATCGTTTTACTTGTGAGCCCATTTTCAGCCCGTTCATAACTTTTGTAATCCCAATGCAAAACTTAAGTCCAATATCATATGAAATCTTGTGCGCGGTAGTACTAGCCCATGTTAATTGTAATACGTCTATTTAACTTTTAAACTTCGTACAACATTCAATCCGTTCTATTAATAATTAATTGCAACAGAAAATAATAAGACTCAAAAAAAAATATCTTACTGATCTTTTGCATTCTAACGAAACGATACGAGTGAGATACGTACGTAACCATCACTGCTTTAGCCTTTATGTTGAATCATTTTGCTTCGTTGTCTGAAATGTGCTCTCTTTGAGAAGCGATGATCTTATATTACGTATACAAATTCTGTATTCACTCATACCGTCATACCGTACGTATGACATGCGTTGTGTAATGAATGTGAATAAGAAAGTCCCATGCATGATCTTCTAAAATTTATTTCAGTAAGCATAACATTATAACAAGCATGTGTCACCTCCTTAATTGTGCTTTTTTTTTTTTCTTTAAAGTTGTTCATGTCTTATCATTTATCAATCCCCCACTCAAAACCTAACGAAATCGTATAATATATAGACACATTATATAGTTAGCTAGTCTATTCGTATATCATGCATCGATTTTGATCACTAGTCACATAATAAAACCATGTCCTCTCACGAAAATAAATTGCCTTCATTGCCTCAAGATTCATCATCACTAAATAAAGATGAATTAGAGATAGACGTAACGTCAAATATCGATGACAAAATGGTGGTACCATCATTGCTACCTTTGCCACCACCATATCCGTTATCATCAAAACGGTTGGTTAGATCTTCCTCGGTAGTTAAATCATCATGTATGATGAAATGGAAAAAGACGGGAAAGGGACAAGAAGAAGACGATGATGATCCCTTCCTTATGGCGTTGAGAAAGTGTTCAGATGATATTAAACTTGACGATGATGATGATCCTTTTCTTATTGCGATGAGAAAGTGTTCAAATCGTATAAATATTGACAATGATAAGGTTGTGTCTAAAGGGAAGAAGATTAGTCTTAAATCACTAGTCTCTTGCAAAGCTCCTTCTGTTAAAGATTAATTCTCATTCCAATTTCAGTCATTGTATCTCATTTTTTTTCTATTAATTTTTCTTACTTATTCCAATATATATTTTGAATGTGAAAGTGAGTAAAGCGTCTTATCATCACGAGCACAAAAAGATCTTCAAGTTATTGAGTTTACCCCCTTTTTTATTTTTCCATCTGTCGTCGAATTACAAGATCATGTAAAAGGTTCCAAACTCTAAGTAAAATATCTCCCAAGTTGTCTAAATATCAAAATCAGATTTTTATTTACTCTTTTTATCTTTCTTTTCTTCCCCAAAAGCATAAAGATGGCCAAAAAAAATTACAAAAATAAAATATCTTTATTGTTAATAGATGGACAGTGGGACCAAAATTTGACCAATATACAGTATATGGACGAATGTAATCGTCAATAGTCCATTAAAATTTTAACTGAATTAAAGCGTGACACCATCTTTTAACATATCCATCAATAACAAAGAGTTTGAGGGCGCATAATCAAAAGAAACAGATGATAATTCAGTGCATAAAGAAACCTTAAATATCATATCACAACCATTAAAGCTTACGCCAGAAAAAAAGAATTTTCCGCAATGGGCGAAAGCCTGACTCTTGTTAAGACCCTACTTAACTAATCAATTGAAACCTCAGATTCATACGAGAACCACGATAATTCACACCCTATATCTTTCTCTACAACAATTTTTGGAAAGACCTTACTGAAAATTTGTTTATCACTTTAAAGCTAAGCTAATGTTTGCAATGAAGCCGATTCTAGGTTTAGACTGACATTTGAGAACAAAAAAGTAGAAAAATAAACAATAATGCATAAACACGTGTCATAACTTACACCGTAATCTTTATTTATCTAAATCAAATCATGGCCACATCTTTATTTGTTTTTATAATCCTCATTTCGCCCTCTCATGCATTAACACAAAGTAAATTAACATTCGTATTTTAATATGCATACTCTTATAATAATTTAATTTTATAACCTTGGTATTATTATTAACATGCCTCCATGTCTCGTGAAAGGTTAGAGAGAGCCTAAAACTTCCGCTCCTGAACATGTATATATACACACATATGTGCCCTTGTGCGTGTATTAAAACTATAAATTAGCTAAGTTGGATTTAATTAAGTGTAGTTTAATTATTAGTACATGACTAATGCCTAATGGACCTATTTGGTCATAAAACCATCATCATCTTCAACCTAACTCTGTCTCTTCGCCTATATAGCTATCAGCCAAATTTGTTACCTTGTATATCTTACAATTACTAATTAAGCCTAATTAATTTTCTTTTATTGTCTTAACTTAGACCGAAATACATATAATCATGTTCAAACAAAGCATTACATCAATTAAAATTATTACCAATTAATTAGGACATATATAGGTCTCGTTATCTATATACTAGACCACGAAATTATATACTACGATCTCAAGACCAATCTATTTTTTGTCGATAAACGTGTCATTTTAATCATTTTCACCCGAATATTTTAAATTTGATCACTAGAAAGTTATAGGGTAATTAATCTTATACTAAATTAAAGTGACGTTTTAGAATTTATGCTTGGAATATGATTAGTTTTGCTGACCAAATTCTTCTTCGTTCTCCTAATTCTCGTCTTATTAAATTACTATAAATAATCATCTCGATGATCGAATTATTTTACGAGGCCTTACTAACGCGATATAACTTTATATGACGTATATATAGATGTTGAAAATTACATTCATTAAATAATTCGCTCGTGCTATATCTTGAAAATATAATGACAGTGTTAAATTATATTCACACAAATTAAAGTTAAAAGAGAAGATTGAAAAAGGTTCTCGACAAATTCTGCCAGTGACCCATTTCTTTGTTAAAAATAATAATCACGAAAATATAATTACTTTATTTAATTGAAGCATAGACATAAAAATGCGAAATATAATTTGCTAACGTACGTTATAAGACATCCATGCATTTTAAAAAATAATTTTTTACAAAGGTGTTCCCGTTTTAATAATCTCAAACTTTAACACGATTAGTATATCATCGACGGATCCTGTTGGACGGTAACAACAGTACTGTTGTCGCAAGGCCAAGTAGAACAGTTTAAGCTTCGTTCGATCTGACGAAACATCAAAACTTGTCTCATGTTCAACAACTTATCTTGAAGAATACGGTTCTCCAAACGCAGACGTTCATTCTCCGTGTTTGTTCGTTGACAATGGTATGAAACGTACCGGAGCTGGTTCGTCAACTCCTGGTTCTGAGTCTTGAGCTGGTTTAGCTGGATACTCATCTCCTCCAAGTGCTTTTGTTTCTTCTCTCTTGATCGCTTAGCCGATTCCCGGTTCGATAATTTCCGTTTCTTTTTCCGTTCATCGGTTTTCTCCTCGGTTGGAGCCACGTCTGAACTGGTCCGGTTTACAGAAGCATAGTCATCGGCCGGACTCTGAATTGGATCCAATGATGAGTCGAAGACCGAGAAGAGGTGGGAAATGTCCCATGGGGTGAAACCGGTTTCGAAAGCTGGGACAAAGGTTGCTAGACTCGGTTCAGCTGAGAAAACCGGAGAAATAGTTGACATCATGGTTTATAATGCTTAACCGGAAAGTTAAAAAGAAGAACAAACACACACAAATGATATCAAAATGAAGAGATGGGAGAGAGATTAGAAGGGGAAAAGGGAAGAATTGCATTGTTGGAGGCTCATATTTATGGACAAGACTACACGAGGGTATTTTGGTCAGAAAGTAGTAAAATATGTATAATATTTATTGATGGTGGTCACTTTTTCCTAATAACTTTTCTTTTTCTTTTTATCCTTTTTTTTTTTTGAGTTCTTTTTCCCTTAAAAAAGAAAAGAGAAAGACCAAAAATAAGAAAATTAGTCGCATCAGCCATCAGACAAATTGTTGGGGTACGTGTCGGCACAGGATTAGATGTAACTCAAAGTAATTTGGAGATCCCATACCTCAGATTGCTCAAAGTAATCATCTTTTGTGTAACTCAAAAGCACATTTGGTATAAAAAGAATCAAGTGAATTGGTCAAATGACCATGACTCGGTTGAAATCTCGAAATTAAGGGATATAGTCATTTTATCTGAGGTGAATACTATTTTGATAACATTTATACAATACTATAAAGAGTAATATATGTATGGTAAACATACTTTGTTATATACATATATGGTTCTTCTGCATGTGTTTGCTAAAAGTTGATCGGTAAAAAGAAAATGTTTTATTCTGGTTTTAGGTAAAGTCTTGTAAGTTGTGGTATTATTGTATGGTTTTGTTTTTGCTGTGTTCTTTGTTTTTGCAAACATGTGCAAGTCTAAATCTCGTTACAAAAGTTCACAATGGAATCATATGTTTTATTTTATATTTTTGTTTTGTTTTTTTTGGGGCAAGATTCCTTTCTTTTCTGGTATATGTATAACTGCAAATATAGTTTGTGAAATCTACGTTCTGAGACAGAAGATAAAGTTATGGACCAACAAAAAAATAAAAAGCATCCTATACCTATACAATAAAAAAAAAAAAAAAAAAAACAAAGGAAAAATATAAATATATGCTGATATAGTTATATGCATGCATATATACCACTGTATTTTTAATTTTGAGTTTTTTGGTCGGCATACTTTTGTATTTAAAATCATAATGATATATTGAATAATATTCTTGGTAAAATATGAAATTGTTACTAAAGCGGCAAAAGAAAAGGGGATTTGAATCTATCTAATTAGAGAAGCTTACACCTTGAATTTTATATTACACAAGTTTTATCTCGAATTTAGATTCAACTTGTGATATATACTATGATTTAATAGATGTTATTAGTTATTACGCCTTGTTTTTAAATACATGCCTTACGAAAAGTTGTCGTATATATTGAGTAGATTGACGGTCCTAGGATTTTCTTTATCTATAGCAATGTAAAGATGGCTTTCAAACTTTGAAGTTCGATGGACTATATATGTTCTTAGGCGTCTGTGGGTGTAGTTAAGTATTGAAATGAATCAAAAGCTTACATTTTAGTAATTTGTATTTGCGGATCATGTGTGTAAATAACCAAATTATAAACATAAATTCTTAGTGAGTGATGAATTAATTTGTTTGATAATTACTATGATGATTGCGCTGATTATTCTACGAACAAAAGGGACTAGAGCTAGAGAATATTCTACATGGTAGTTTTCTTAACAGCAAAGCAGTTTTAAAGAAGCCGTTCCTAAGGAATACCACAAAAGTTGAAAACAGAAAAAAAGCAAAACTTAATTATCAAACTCTTCTGACTTTATAATGTTTCAAGTTTGTTGGAGATCATGTTCATGTGCACGACCACTTTAACTTTTAAATATTTTTTTTTGTAAATTCAAAACTAGTTTAAAGTTATTTGCAACCAATAGCTATAAGAACTTTCCTTTAAAAAACGCAATGGTCACAACTTACTCATACAACGAAAAAAAAAACAAAACAAAAAACACTACCAACTTGTAGTTCTGAAATAAGATAATGAAGGTGTTTGGGCGAATTCTACCGGCTACGGTATTATTAGTTGTCTGTTTTTCACGAATTAGTGAGGAAAAACTATAGTTGTAAGTTTTCGAAGCAGTAGAAATGTATTTTTTAAAAAATTCTCTATTTCGCTAAAATAGTACACTTAAATAAGAAACAAACAAACCAGAACTTGTAATCCAAAAATATGTGTTACTTTTTTACTGTCATTGTTGTATCACTATTCGGATTCAAATCCGTATATTTTATAGAAGAACTAGTCATAAGAAAAACAAATACTGGAATTTTCTATTGGATTCTCTGACTTCTCGAAGAATAGAAAATAAATGTTGTCATATAGTTTATGACAAAGAAAACAACTCATACTGATTGCATTATTGAAGAACACTATAGAAGTCAGCCGAGTAAAAAAGGACAGCAAACCACTATTAATCTTGTATGGAATTGGTGCCATTGCCAACATATACAATTGTTGGAGGAGCTAAACCATATGGGCCATGACCATGATACTTCCACAAAACGAATACAGCTTATCGTTAGTCCGAGATTGTTGAACTTGAAACATAAAGGCTCACTTAAATGAGTATTGCACAAAAGCCCAATAAAATGTATGAGCCCGTACTGAATCTAGTCTAGACTCTTCAATCTTTAATTTTTAATTTTCATTTACTTAGGGCATGTTTATAGGGGATCAGGTGAGGGTGATCTTAGAGGAGAAATATTGTAAAAATATTGTAAGATCAGGTCTTAAAAACTTTTGTTAAAGAGTTAATTATTGGGAGAACATGTATAAGATCTTAAGATTTAATAATATAATATTCTTATAGAAATTTAAAAATGTTTAATAAATACAAAGATTAATTGCCGGACAGAGGAGAAGACGATGAGGAAAAAAAATCTCTCGTGAAATCGCCTGTCCGGACAGAGAGAAGAAGAAAAGTAAAAAATAAAAGTCGAATGAAATGAAAAAAAATTAAACATTTCTTTCGTTTACGAACTGACACGTCAGCAGAAGAACACATGAAGAACAGATCTTAATTAAGATCATTTCATCTGATCTTATGGGCACTATTCACTAAATTTTAATTTTTAAAAGCCCAAGATCAGGTGAGGTGATCCCTCTATAAACATGGCCTTAGTGATTTACTCTTCATTTATCCGAATTATTTCAACTCTACCGAAAACTAAATTGGAAAAAGCGTAACTATTTAATTATTATTTTTTGACATATCCTGCAATTTTATTAATTTTATTTTCAAATCAAATATGAGAAACTAATCTAACAAAATTTTCTTTTTTTGAATAAAATATAAAGTTTATTCGAAAAATTGTTTACATTGGGTGGTTAGACTCGTTATGGTTCAGAAATTGATAAAATGTGATACAAAATTGTTTGCTAAAGTTGTAGAAAGAGAAGTTTTTATCGGGATGCTAGCCAGAGCACCATACATCCTTGATAGCGATCATTAGGCTGGGTGGAGATGAGCCTATTGCGGACCAGTCTGTCGAGCTGTTTAATGAGCAAAGAGGAGGAGGATGGAATTTCCCATGACGTCTGTTGTTTCATTCCTTCCACAAGAGATGGACTGCAGTTTGGAAAACATACCTCAGCAAAAACAGAGCATCATTCCCTAGTGTTGTATCCGTGAGGAGTAAGAGGACTGAATCCCAGTCTGTAGAGAAAGAGTCTAGGAAGAGCTTCGAAGTGAGCCCTGTCCAAACTTCTTTAGTGTAAGAGCAGGTGAAGAAGAGATGATTGTGTGTTTCGTGCGGGTCACGACATAAAACACATGAATCATCAACTTGGGAAGTCCACTTCTGCATTCAGTCACCTGTCGCGAGACGATTAAGTATGGCAAGCCAGACCAAGAGGAGTATTTAGGTGTAGCGTGGGTCAACCATACACCTTCGTACCAATTTGTCTGTGGTTTAGCAACTCGGATTGCTTCCCATGTCTCTTTTGAGTGAAAAGAAGTCTTGTACCGATCTCCTTGACCTTTCCAGAGGACAATGTCCTCTTGCTCCGCCAGACCCCTGTTACGTATATTCGCGATTACCACCTCGATTTGATTCAAGTAGTCTACTATGTGTATTCTTGTTCTGTGACGTAGAGCCTCAGCAATAGTGGCATGTAGGCTGATCCCCAAATCGATGCATCCCCGCTGTCCCGCAACATCTAGGAGTCGACCATGTGGAGACCATTTATCATGCCAAAAAGAGATACTCTGTCCATTGTTTACATCATATTTAATAAACTCTGATAATTTTCGCCACATCCAAGCGCTTGCAGTTGAGCTCTCGCTTATCGACCAAAAAGAACCCTGTTTCAACAAGTAAGCTCAAATCCATTTGGTCCAAAGGGAATTTGGCAGATAGAATTCGCCAGATAAGCTTGAGACATGCACTACACGAAAACTTGTGTTTTGTGACCGACAGAATCGTCGTAAATTAGTGGCAAAGTCGCTATGTGTGACTACTTAAGGACTGTCAGAAACCGTCGCTAATATTTGGTCGCAAAATATTTTGGTCGCAAAACCGTCCTTTCTTTGCGACGTTTTTTAGACATAACATGTAGTCGTTAAATAGCGACTATAATCAGACAGTGTTTATTCATCGTAATTAACGACCGTGTAGTGACTGCATTATCCAGTCGTATAATACGACCTGTTTTAGACGATCCTTTAGTCACAATTTGCAACATTTTGAAGACTTATTTAACACTTCAAACTTGAGGATGAAGTTTTAAAAATCTGAAATGTTGGTCATAAAGTAGTCGCAGAATAGTCACAGAGTAGTCACTAAATAGTCTGAATTTTTTGTGACTATCTGAAGACTAGAAATTATGGTCGCAAAATTGTGAGCTGTTTACAACGGATTTGATACTTTGTTTGTGTTTTTTATAAATGTAATTGGTCGCAAACTAGTGAAACAATTGCAATTCATTCGTGACTGTACACAAATTAATTTGAAAAAAAAACCTGACATTAAAATTAGAAACCGAGTTTGAATGATTTTAAACAAAAAGATACAAATCATTCATGGATCCTATCTAGAAATAGTTCTAGTAGATAGAAATCTTAGAACACAACCCAAAAAATAGTTAGAGGCTTAAGAGTTATTAAATTAAGTATGAGAGGTTGATACTTACAAAGGAGAAGGGGTTGTTGGTGAATTAGCTGGTGAAGTGACTGGTGAAGTAGCTGGTGAACTAGCTCCTGAAGTGTTTGTTGGTGCAGGTAGGTTGACATTAGCTGTTGTGGCTGGAGTAGTGATGTTGTTTGATGCTGGGGCGAGTGGCGCATGGGCTGCTCGTTGAGAATCCAAGAATTCTGCAACCCCGGGATCACTGGTCTTCAAGTAGGAGACGAGCATCTCCAAGGTTGCAATTCGGTTTTGAGCATTGCGTTGCTCATCGTCATGTCGAGCATCTTCTCTGAGACGTCGAACGTTTTCTTCTTCTTGATCAGCCAGCTTTCTCCAAGCAACTTGAAGTTGTTCTTGAATCTCTAAGAGTGAAGTAGGAGTAGAGTTTGGATGAGGAGCCTTTCTTTTCCCATTGCTGATTATGTCGGACAGACTTCCAAGTCCATAGGGGGTTCCCTTGGCATCTGTTACAGTAGACTAACACATAGAAAGAGTAGCTTGATTAATAAAAAACCAATTTAATGAAAATAAACAGAGATAAGCAAGTATCACTCTTAAGCATAAGTCAAAAGTAATGCAAGTTTCATTCGCAAGACAAACATAATGCAAGAACAAGAATCATGATTATAAGTTTTATGTCAAAATCTTACACAAAATCACATATACACGTATCACTCAATCAGATTATCAACTCATATAGAATCTTAAGCATCAGTCAAAAGGTATATCAATCAAATCAGATACATAAGTTAGCTAAATAAGACAATCAACATAAAACAAAGAAATGTGAGTAGAAGTAATTACCTTCAGAAAAATGTCATCTCTTTCTTGAATGGGAAGGGTTGGGTGAGACGAGGGGTCTGTAGCATCAGAACCATCAACTTCCAGTTGAGAGATGACCTCTTCTATGTTCTTCTCATATTCTTCAACCACTTGTTTTGCCTTTTGATCAACAAAACTTCCATCTGGCTTTGTATGTGTTGCGACAAACACCTCTCCAAGCGATACAGGACGCCCCAGTTTTTCTTCCTACAATGGATAAGAAGAATGTTAAGTGTGGAAAATGAAATATTTAAATGAAAGAATTTTAGTTAGTTTAGAGCATTTACCAACTCTTGTTGAATTTGCAAGTAAGATTTCTGGCCGGATAGATGTTTGTGGAGTCCTAGACCGTCACGATCAGAATTACGGGCAAGGGATGCATTAGAACTCTTCTCCTTAGCTTCGGGTGTGTCCCAGTGCTCCCACATTCGTCTCCAAAGCGTTGGTTTGATCCAAATCGGTGGCTCAGTATACGTCTTTGCTTGGCTTACAATTCCTTTAATTCTTCTTTTTGCTATCTTCACAAATCCTTCTCTCACAAGCTCAGTAATCGCAACATCCCAGTTGTATTTCCCCTACACAGCACAACAATGTAAAGTAAGTGTCAATGATAGTTGACAGAAGACAAACTCATTAAGTTAGAATAGTAAAAAAAAAAAAAGAAATTGTGTGACATATTACCGCAAAGGATCTAAAATATCTCTCGCGTATGTGAAAGGGGGTAACCTTCCAGCTGAAATATGGACCATCAAACTTTCTTATTAAAATCCCAGAAAGAACACGAGATAGCTTTCCTTTATCTCGTCCAAACCTGTTACATAAATATGAGAGTGCTAAGTTATAAAGTAGAAGCCATCAAACATAAACGAATGTTCCATTCGGTGTCGGGGATAAGATATTCCATTCGGTGTAAAAGACAAAAACAATAACAATGTTCCATTCGGTGTCGGGGATAAGATATTCAAATGATAAAATAAAAGAAAAAAAAACAATTTACCATATACTGTCAGTGTCGGGGATGGGAACCGGACTCAACAACGGTAGATGCTGTCGACCAGGAAGTGCAAGCAAAGCATCAAGCTGCTGTTGGAAGTCTTGATTCTCCGGATTCTGAGCCGGTGGTGGATGCTCTTGATCCTCCTGATTCTGAGGCGGCGGCGGTTGGAACCCTGGATTCTGAGGAGGCGGCTGTTGATACACCGGATGCTGAGGAGGCGGCGGCTGAAAGCCCAGATTCTGAAGCGGTGGTGGATAAGCCGGATGGTGAAGCGGTGGTTGATATCCAAGATGAACCGGCGGTTCGTATCCCAGATTCTGAGTAGCCGGATGTTGATACGGCGGATCATGTGGTTGAGGTGGTGGTGGCTGCTGCATCTGGGAGTGGATCTGATGTTGAAAGCCTTGGTGTTGGGTCTGAGGAGAAGGTTGTCGAGAGTACTGTTGCATCGTTGCCGGCCTATACTGAGATGGAAGCGAGGGTTGAGAGTGTTGGGAGTGTGTTGAAGTCACGTTGTTGGAGGAAGGGTTAGAGGACTGAGACGACGAAGCAACATCTCGGCTTGGTCTCGAACCGCCGCCAGATTTACCAACGCCGCCAGATTTACCAACGCCGCCAGATCTACCAACACCGCCAGATCTTGCACCACGACCACCACCGGATTTAGAACCACGACCACCACCGGATTTCATCGCAGAAGATTTCAGAGAGTTAGGGTTTCGGAGATGTGAAAGGGAAATTGAGAAGAGAGAGTGAGTTTAGAGAAATCGAGAAGAAAGAGGGTTTGGGGAAATAATTAAAAGGGTTAGGGATTTAGGGTAATTTGGTTTGTGGGTTTGTGGTTTAATTTGATGGGGAGAATTATTAATGTGGGGGGGCAATAATAACCGCTCATTATTTCACGAAAATTTTGGAGAAATTTTCAATCCGTCGGGAAAGAGTAACAAAGTAGTGGTACTTAACGACTATTTTGTGACTGAAAAGAATAATTTTTAAAATCTAAACATAGTGGCTAAACAGTGGCAAATAATACATTAAGTCACACTACAGTCTCAAAATGTGACTTATTTGTGACTCTGAAATATTAGTATAATTTTGTGTTTGCATTTTATCACCATTAACATATTGGGTATGACTCTCTGATCATGTAAACTCTAATTCAAGATTTTACTTTTGATAAAATATCAAACAAAATAATTTCTCAATGTTTTTTGTAAAGATATGTCACCTTACCTACTCTTCCTTTATAAAACACATGTAACCCTAAACATGTTTAGGAGGATATGAACATAATTGTAAAATTTGGTGTTTTATTGATTTTGTTTTAAAAATGTAGTAAATAATATATGTCAGGTGTAAGTAGAAATGTATAAGGATACATGTTTTGTATTCATATTAGAAAAATTCTTAAATTAATTTTAAACAGTCGTAAAACAGTTGTACTTTACGACTCAATTGTGACTAAGTGTTATATATGCACAATCAAGAATGTCGCAAAACAGTCGCAAAAAATCGCCTCGGTCACACTTTAGTCTCAAACTGTGACTTATTTGTGGCTCTAAAGTATTAGTATAATTTTATGTCAAGATTTGATCAACGAATACTAATTGGATATGACTCTTTGATCTTGTTAACTCTAATTTAAGAGTTTAATTTTGATAATATATCAGACAAAATAATTTGTATATGATTTTGTAAAGATATAGCACCTTAACTACTCTTCAAGTATAAAACACATGTGACCTTACAACATCTTTTGGAGAATATGAACATAATTGTAAAATTTGGTGTTTTTTTGATCTTGTTTTAAAAATTTAGTAATTAATATATGTCAGGTGTAAGTAGAAATGTATAAGGATACATTTTTTTGTATTCATATTAGAAAAATTCTTAAATTAATTTTAAACAGTCGTAAAACAGTTGTACTTTACGACTCAATTGTGACTGAGTGTTATATATGCACAATCAAGAATGTCGCAAAACAGTCGCAAACAATCGTCTCGGTCACACTTTAGTCTCAAACTGTGACTTATTTGTGACTCTAAAGTATTAGTATAATTTTATGTCAAGATTTGATCAACGAACACAAGTGTTTGAGATTTCAATAAAATTACAATAACACAGCATGAGTATTCCTCATTTTCAATTTATATTCCTCATTTTCAATAACACAGCATGAGTATTACAATAATTACAATGAAATTATTCATATTCCTCATTTTCAATTTCATCATCTTCATCCTCATCTGAAGACGAAGACGAGGATGAGTAGTTGCCACGAAATTCGTCTTCTGGTTCAGCATCATTGATCTCAAAATCAATTTCTTCATTAGGATAATTACCATCTACAAAACTGTCAATTACGATCTCCTCTATTGTATCTGTCATTCCATCATCAACTGTTTGCTGCAATATAACAACCTCCTTTTGTTTTAAGTTTCCTTGTACAACATGCCTTGGATTAACTTTGAGAACGTTCAGCCATAGTTTTCGAGGTCGTTTAGTGTGAGGATATGAAAGATAACAAACTTGATCAGCTTGAGATCCTACACATAAAAAAACGGTTCTCCAATTAGATGTATATATATATATACATATCTATAAATATATATTTAAAATAGAACAATACCTAATACAAACGGTTCATAATGTCGGTATCTCCTTGACGACAACACGTCAACAATGCCTCCATCGCGTATTCGAGTGCCTTTGTCAATTGTAGAGTCATACCATTCACAATAGAAAAGTGTGACCCGTAAATTCAAAAATCCTGGATAGGTAAGCTCTATGATATTTTCAATGGTCCCGTAAAAATCGTCCTCGTGAGATGTATCAGAATAAGTTTGTCCTCGGACACATACTCCATAATTCATTGTTTTTTTAGTGAGACCGTGAGCTTTTGTGTGAAACAGATAACCTTTTGTAAAATATATAGGCCATGACTTGACTTTATTTTCAGGACCGTCCACGATTTCATGGACCCATGGAGGAAAACTTTCAAAACCAGCACGGACCTGTGCAGATCATATAAAAAATTTTAGAAGATAATATTTATCATGTTGATATAGTGAATAGGTGGATAGTAAAACATACATATTGCTTAATGCATTCATGGAAATCTTCTTCTCTTTTCGACCTAACATCTTCATCAGATAGTCCTGAATATTCATATCGAATTTGTGCCTCCAACAATCTATGTTTTATCAACAATAAGTAATATTGTCATGTTTACCAAAAAATATATGGTTATAAATAGCCTTGGTAAATCAAAAATACCTCTCATGTGGCTGGAAATAGGCACAATTGCGCAGAACATATGCATGTGCGCATTTATAATCTTTTTCATTTAACCAAAATTCACTACTTTTACCGCTTGGACGACCCACTTGAGTAAATATATCTGGTACTGGTATAGGATATACAGGTATTTCACCTTCTTCATGCCGAATTTGCCTGTAAAAGTTTATTTTGTAAAACTTTTTCTCAAGTTTAGACGTTGATACAAAAGTTCAATAATTATATTTAGAGTTTTACCTTCTTCTGCTTGCTGTAGAAATGTGTGAAGCGAAATAGTGTTCTGAGAAATAAGATATCTCATCGTTCAAGTAGGATTGAACTATTGAGCCAGCTGGATATCTTTTGTTCTTCGCCTTCCCTTTTAAACGTTTGAAAAACCTTTCGAAAGGATACATCCACCTATATTGCACAAGACCACCAAGTTGTGCTTCATAAGGTAGGTGAATAAGGAGGTGCTCCATTACATCAAAGAATGAAGGAGGGAAGATTTTCTCCAAATTACACAAGATCATGACAATATTATCCTTTAGAATTTCGAGGCGGGATTGCTCTAATGTTCTACTACATAGGTCGCGGAAAAATGCTCCAAGCCCTACAAAGTTATAACATGATATGTTGTTATATATAAATATAATATCAACAACTAAACCAAATTACATGTTTAATTTCTATACCTGAAATCGCCAGGTGGACATTACGCGGCAAAAGCTCTGCAAATATGAACGGAAGCAATCGTTCCATAAACACATGGCAGTCATGACTCTTCATTCCCGAAAACTTTCCATTTTTCATATCAGCACAACTAGCTAAATCTGCGACATAGCCGTCTGGGAATCTAACATCTTCTTTTACCCATTTTAATAAAGCCTCTTTCGCTTTGGTTTTCAATCTCCAAATAGGGAATGGGGCTCTCCCTTGAGCATCTAGTTGTAAATCTTGCCGGGAACAAAATCTTGCAATATCCAATCTTGACTGCACGTTGTCTTTCGATCTATCTTTTACATTCATAGTGGTGTACATCAAGTTATCAAAGACATTTTTCTCAACGTGCATCAAATCCAGGTTGTGGCTTAAATTCAGATCAACCCAGTATGGTAACTGCCATAATATGCTTTCTTTATGCCAATTATGCCATCTTCCGTAGCCTTTAACTTTCTTTTCGTGACCATTCCCACCGCAAACAGATGTTTTAGGTGCTTTGGCTTTCCTTATACGCTCATAGATAGCTTGACTACTCACAGATGCTGGTGGCTCGTCATTCAATGCATCTTTTCCCTTCAAAAAGTCCTTTTTATTCTTCCGCATCGTATGACATGTAGGAAGAAATCTCCTATGACAGTCAAACCAACATGTTTTCCTCCCAGCTGGTAATTGAAAAGCACCAGTGTCATCCATACAAATTGGACATGCTAATCTTCCATGTGTCATCCATCCCGATAACATACCGTACGCTGGAAAATCGCTTATTGTCCACATAAGAACAACTTTCATGTTGAAATTTTGATTTAGTGAGATATCATAAGCCTCAACCCCATTATACCATAACTCCTTTAACTCATCGATTAATGGTTGGAGGAAAACATCAAGGCTGGGTCGTGGGTGGTTTGGTCCGGAGTTCAGAATCGTAAGAAATAAATACTCGCTGTTCATGCACATATCCAGAGGTAGGTTGTATGGAGTTAAGATCACAGGCCACAAAGAATGATTTTTGGACAACCCAAATGGATTAAAACCATCTGTACATAACCCAAGGTAAACGTTTCGTGGCTCTTGTGCAAATGTGGGATGTAAATGTTGGAAATTCTTCCATTCAGGTGCATCAGATGGATGACACATTACTCCATCTTCTGAATCATGCTCAGCATGCCATCTCATTGATGATGCGGTCTTCTCTGATTGGTACATCCTCTTCAATCTATCAACAATAGGTAGATACCACATACGACTGAAGGGTATTCTAGTTCTACCCCCACTAATTTTGTACCTTGGCTTCCCACAGAACTTGCAATGCTCCAAATTCCCATCTTCTTTCCAAAAGAGCATACAATTCTCTATACATACATCAATTGTATGGTATGGCAATCCTATCTTTCGCACTAAAGTCTATGTCTTGTAGTATGAACCAGTAGCTTGATTACCCTCTGGTAAAACTTCCGTAAACAATTCAGCCCAATCGTCCATGCATGCCTCAGACAAATTATTGTCTACCTTGATGTTCATGAACCTAGACGCCAATGATAGTTGCGAATGACCTTCATGACATCCATCATAAAGTGGAGTATTTGCAGCATCTAACATGTCGTAGAACCGTTTCGCCTCTTCAGTGGGTTCTTCATGGATATGATCATATCCATGATCATATCCACTTTCATATTCATGATGCTCATTAAAAGGGGTGGTACCATGAAATGCATCATTCACCATCTCAGCATATACATTTCCCTCAAATCCTATTGGTTGAATACTAGGTTGACTATCATGCTGACTACCAGTACTAGTATAATCTGTATTAGGATAATGACTACTGGTTCCTACCCCTAGCACGTCATAATCTTCACCATGTTCAGACCATACATAATAATTTGGCATAAATCCTTTACTATGCAAATGATTAGATATTGTCGTACCATGCAAAATAACATCGTTCTGACATTTTACGCAAGGACAGTAAAACCTACCTCCACTGTTTTGTGCTATAGGCTGGCTGTTTGCGAAATTCATGAACTGCTCCACCCCCGCCAAAAATTCTTTAGAGATATTATTTGTTCTTCCATCGATCCGATTATACATCCACTCTCGAGATGAATTCCACATATTTTTTTAACACTCTTTTTTTCTTTCCCTCTATAAAAAGACTCTTTTTTCTTTCCCTCTAAAAAAACTCTTTTTTTTTTTTCTTCTCCTCTTAAAAAAACTCTTTTTTTTTCCTTCTCCTCTAAAAAAACTCTTCTTTCTTACGTCTTTCTACTTATACACTAATGGAAGTGATATGAATGGAAGGGTGAGAGCGATGCCATATATATACTATAAACTTTGCGACTCTTTTGCGACTGAAAAGAATACGTCGCAAATTACGACTCTTTTGTCACTTACTAACCACATAGTAGAGACATAATACGGGTCGCAAAAGTTCAGTACAAACGCAAACTTAAACATGTACCACGTTTTTTACCGACATCATTGACTGACTTTTTTGCGACGCCTTTGCGACTACAAACAAAACAGTCACAAACTACGACTGGTTTATCACTCTTTTACCACATAATAGAGACAAAATAAAGGTCGCAAATATTCAGTACAACCGCAAACTTTCACATTTCCCACGTTTTTTACCGACATCATTGACCGACTGATTTGTGACTACAAATGTTTAAGCAAACTAGAAGTGGCAAATCCGTCGTGATTTTCAGACAGTTTTGCGACTCTTGTTGCCGACTAAATCTTCAGTCTTTAATTCGTCATAAATTGCAATTATTTTGCGACTAAGGATTTATTGTCGATACATTGTTCCAAAACAGTCGCATCAGAGCAACGCTTTTGCGACTGAAATTTGGTGTTGTACATTTGCGACTCCTTTACGTCTACTACTTTTGTCGTCGTTAGCCCGTCACAAAAATGTCGTAAAACGGTCACAAAAGTTTGTGACTAAAAATTCAGTCACATAAAGTAGTCACAAATTACATGTTTTCGTGTAGTGATGTGACTGTGTTTACTTCCTGTAACGAACGCAGACCCAGTCCTCCTTCCTCTTTGGGAAGGCAAACCTCCGACCATGACACATTTGTTTCAACAGAAAGGTCCTTTTGCTTCTCTCCTTGTTAGCTAGTAGTGTCAAGGAAGAGAGATAGATCATGCTTCAAGTGAGCTTATTGATCTATGGAAACTTTTTGTAAGTCAAAACCATCCAGCCAGGCAACCACTAAACTATCAAAATCTTGATAATTTTTCTGTTCTTAATGTAAAATACTAATATCATTTTCTAATCATTATTATCTCTTAGAATATGTAATATTGACCAATGTGAACGTCTTGCTACTTGCACCATTTTATGATTAGTGTGTTCACATGCAAGCCGGAACTTTCAGAATGGGAAAACCTATTAACCCCCACGTTCCCTTATAAACAAAACTCTTGTGGTTCCAAATTTAGATTACCAAAAGTGTGTAATTTATATTGTAGACAATAAAGTTGGTCAAAGATATATAAGAATAAAATGTTATGAATTTGAGATACATACGTTTCTGTTCTCTCTTTTTGTTTTTGGGTTAATTTTAGGTAAAAAGAAATTCATATACATATATGATCTTTTTGTTGAACGTGTTGGCAGATTTTTAGGCAAAACATGTGTCTTTGCAAGTGTAACGACTGCGTGAATGAGCTTGTGCATTGTAGATCTTTTCCCCCCGACACACTCTCTTTTTTTTTTTTTTTTTGGCAACCCCCGACACTCTCGTTCTCTTACTCTTCAGTGTAATCAAAGATTTTTTTGTTTATTACCGTACATTCCAAGGTTCAGCCAAAGTGTTGGCAGAATTTTAACGAAGATGTCTTATTGTTTTGATGGTACCTCATCATTTTTTTTTTTTTTTAACAAACATCATTTCTTATTAAAGTAATCGAAATGAGACATGAAAAAAAGACCACTCAAGAAAGTCCAAATGAATTTGGAATTGGTCATACATTCTCATTGTGACATTTATGAATTATCCACATAGAAAAAAAAATCGATGTCAATCAGTTTTCGATCTGGGATAAGCATTAATTTTCTTCACTTTTCATGTGGTTTAAATTGTCTCACGTATATATATTGACCATTGAATAATCAGTTACATAACTATTTGGAACGACGTTAAATAATAGTCGTCGAAACTCAATCTAGAAGACTAAACGTCTAAACCGGATTATGTGAGATAATTATTAATTATTAAGAGCTTTCTATTCTAACTAAATTCAACGTTCCATATCTAGAATAATGGCATTTTTATCTTCACTAATTCTAGGATAAACTATTTTTGTTTAGATAAAATGAAAAAAAATAGATAGACCGGATCTTTTAGCATATTAAACTAAAATTCAGTAAGAATAAACGAAAATTTGGTAAGAAAAAATCTCACGTATTTTGAAACATAGCAAGAAAAAAAAAAATTCATGTCCCAAGAAGAATATATGTTTTTTCGTTGTTGGATGAAAAGAAAGATAATTACGAATATTTGGGGGTTTGGATCTTGACCAAAACAACAACTGAAAATGCTTTCTTCTTTAAACTTTCGGTTTTGGAAGATGAACTTCTTTTTTTTTTTTTTTTTTGTAAACGAATATATTGATCGGGTCAGAACCGACTCACTTCATCAATGATCTCGTACACATATGAGATGTGATCACAAGAATCAAATCGACATCAATAAGCTTACGATGCGTGTGACGTATGAATAAATGTGAACGGAATTATAATATTCACTATATGAAAAGTGTAACAAGACTTTGCTAACCTCTCTATTCCCTATTCTTTTGACCAGAATATTGCATAATATGCCTTAATTATCATGATGCCAAGCGCTTTATTTATTTCCTTTCAAGTCCACTATTTTATTTTGATAAAATTGGCCAGTCTTCCTTTTACATTTCTTTATGATCTTGACATTTTAACCATTTTGTTGATTATCAAAAGAAAAAGCATAATGAATGCTATTAATTATTACATATTACATGCAAAACATATGTCGTAAACTCGTAATGCATATGCTCGTGTGTTTATTTATAATTTTGATATTAGTTCCTTCTACTCTAGCTAGGACGACGTTGTCGAACAAAACAAAAACAGCATTCAACTACTATGACGCTGGATGACGTTCTTCTATCTTCGACGGCATATTCTAGAATACCTAGAGATGAAAACTACTCTATCAACTGTTTTTGATAAATTTGTGGGTTTAGTAAGAAAACTAGTATTGGTCAAAAAAATTATTATTGCATTAGTTATATTTTTTTCACAGGTCTCATTTCCATTCAGCTGCACGTGAGAATCATTAGGTGAATCTTTATTATATGTCCAACACCAAGCTTCTTGAACCTTCGACGAAATATTTTCTTTTTAAATTACACACATTTATCAATTTCCACACTATATATTATACGTACTTCTTAATTAGGTTGGCTATAAATCTACTCATATTACATGCAAAACATGGTGCAAAACTAAAGGAAACTATTGTTAAGCATATATACTATATTTTGATAACTTTAGCGGCAAAAGAAGTTTTAATACCCCCACTCACAGTTTAATTTGAAATATTTAAAATAAAGTTAGAAAAAAAAAAAAAAGTTATCATCCAACGGTCTCCTTTTTTCCCTGGTCACATGATATTTTGCTTTTTTTGAGCAATCATTCACACACACAACAACATCATCAAATAATTTAGTAGGGCCATAAAATAATCTATATATATTTGTTTTGTCGACCATAAAATAGTCTATATAACACGGCATTAATGAGCATCTTCTTATATAATTAGTAATTTAGTACACTAAAATAAAACTAAATCCAAATAACTTGAGCGATATATATGAATCATATTACGACGTCACAAAATTGGTTAACTTTATATACTTTACAAGTTTTTATGGTTCACATTTGGTAGCATCTCGCTGTTTGTCAACTCGTGTTTCACTATAAATTCACCTAATTGACTTCATCTTTCTATTCATCCTTACATCTAATAATTCTCCATCTCTCTACCATTCTCTCTCCTTTGCAAATCAATATATATGGCTAAGTTCACAACCATTTTCATCATGGCTCTCCTGCTTTGCTCTACGTTAACCTACGCAGCCAGGCTGACTCCCACGACAACCACCACTTCATCCAGTGAAAACTCAGTCAAGGTTTGATAACTTCTTTATGTCTTTTTCAGAATCTTTCAACTCGAAAACATATTTAAAGAACCAAGATTAATCTATCGGAGTATGTTCGACGCATAAGCATGGAAAGAATACATGATCGATTTTGGATTAGATTTTCATATATATGAAAGCTGCAAATACCTAGATTATTCTAAGCTTTATACTCTTCAGATTCTAAAGTAAATATATCAAACAAATTAAGAAAAAAAAAAAACCAAAAAGCTTTGCATGTATTTTTTAAGACACCACTAAAAAAATCAGGTCAGTTTAGATGAAATTACTAACGGAAATTTAGAAGAAACAAAAATTGACGGATTTTTAACGGGTTCCCAACGAAATATATATGTCAGAAGATTTCTCCAAGAAATTATGTGTATGTCAATACGACAATCTGATTTTTTTTTTAAAATCCATAATTTTCGATGAGTTTTATCCATTATATTTTCCATTGAAAACATGTCTTAATTAATGTAGCCGTTCAAATTTTATATACCACTGTTTCGATTTGTCTGATGTAATAGATTCTATTTAGTCAGAAGATAAATTTACCTTAGAAACCGGAAGGATTTTGGAGTTATTGACGTTCACAATAATTTGCTTTTACGTATAGGAAATTGAGGGAGACAAAGTTGGAGAAGAAAGCTGCAACGGAATTGGAGAAGAAGAATGTTTGATAAGACGAACCCTTGTTGCCCACACCGATTATATTTACACTCAGAATCACAAGCCGTAGATTTCTATATCTTACAGCAATTAATTAACTAATTAATTACATTATCAAACCTATACCACACTCTCTACCTTCTGTTTTGTACTTTTTGTTAAAAGTTATTGCTATCTTGATTTTAATGTTTTTTGGTTACTTTGAGAGAGTTCTTATTATTCACACTCGTTGTATGATTATGAATTTTATAATATAGCTATAGTAAGTATATTTATTTTGTATTAAGTCACAAGAAAGCTTTTGATTCTGCGCCGAACAAGAACTTTCGAGTTTGGTTGTAACAACCAGCTGTATTTTGTCCTAAAATTAGACGCGTTGACTGGAAAAATAAATAAGCAGTTGACTTTTCTTGTCAAGTGAAGACTTTACTTTTTCTAGACACCTCCCTCTATGACTCTATCTGACGGCAGCTTTTGACTGGGCCGATAGACTAAATTATGCATTCATTATGGGCCTAAGGCCCTCCGAAGAATAAAAATTGTAATAATTAAAACTCGTTAATATCCCTTTTGATAACGAAGAACAAAAACAGCAGATAGTTCGTGAGAGAGTTTTAAGCTCGGATCATAGTTCATCATAGATGCAATATTTGAAAAAGAAGATGATTTATGTTTAGAATCGCCACAACTATCATCAAAAGGTTGGTCTTGGATCTAGGGAACCAAAGCCATGTAAACAAATGGCTATATTTAGAATCATAAACAGATGCTAAAATTATGTTGTGGCTAAGGGCAGTGCCGGCTTAACTACAGGACCGGCAGTACGACCGCCCCTGGTATATAGAATAAAAGGACATACATATAAAATAAGAAGCACAAACCAAAAATTTGTAAATTAAAAATGCACAAAATAAAATAATTCTAAATTAAAAGGGACACAAAAAAAAAAAGTTTGCAAGTTAGAAAAAGCACAAAAAAGATTTATATAAACTAAAAAACCCCAAAAAAAAATCAGTAAGTTTTTCATAGGTTAAAAGGCACTTATTTTTTTAGTTTGCTTAGGTATATGTAATATGTTTAAGCCCGCAGTCACACAGGAGCGGATCTACATGTGCACTAGGTGGGCACATACCCCATACATTTTTATAAAAATTGTTTAAGTGATGAGCTAATAGTATGAGTGTCTTAGCCCATTTGAAACAGTGCTCCATATTACTTGAAAGGTAAGGGTTCTCACTCCTCAACACGTTCTTATTTCTTAAATTTTTATACTTTTCTATTTTACTTATTAATGGAAATTTTTTTAAAATTAATATAATTTTTGTGTCCCATATTATTTTTTTCTCTGGATCGCCATTATGGAGAATTTGAATCAACATAATTAGCAATTTAGCATTGTCGTAAAATTATGCAGAATTGAATATTGGGTAAAGGAGCATTGAGACGAAGATGCTTCAATGGGAATTCAAAGAGTTCGAATTAAAGCCGTTAGGTTTGTCCTTAAACACTTCAGGCTATAATTGACTTCCCAATACTGAGTGTTGTGTAACTTGTGTGTTGGTGCTGCCATACTTGCAACTAGATATTGCCATATATGGAAAGAAACTTCTCGGGTGTACTAGACTCTAGATGTTGTTGCAACTTGAGACTGTAGTTGGGTACTGTAGTATATCAAGTATGAGCTGAAGTTAGATGATCAGATCAGTTGAAGATGAGACAGTTATCAACTTGTTCTTTTCTCATAAAATAACATGTATTGGCCTTTGTCTCAACCACGTCGCTCAGCAACTATATCCATACCATATATTATCCACAGAAGTGTAACACATAATAATGTCCCACACTTATCATTATCCAAATATCCAAATCCAAAAAGACATTCAAACCAACCCATTTCTTTCTATCCAAAAAAAGTCAAAAACAATCTTAATATCTTCTCAAAAAAAAAAAAAAAAACAATTTTACATCAAATTTTGATTGATGAATCCAAGAATTAAAACCAACAAACAAACACAAAAGTGTTTCTTGTCTTTTAGCCTGAACTTGTATAACAATCAGTTTCTTGGAGTCAGGATCCATGGAGCTTCAACAATCTGTAAACACAAAGACAAACATAAACTATGAAGTAGCGATGTCTTAACTCTCACAAATCTCCTCGTCTCATTCCCTCTCTCTCTCACTTTCTCCACATAACTCTCCACTTTACCATTCGCTCTCTCAATCAACACTTCCAACAACGATCTAACCGTCTCAAACGTTACCCTCCCTGTTAAATCCACCACGTATTTCCGGTTACTCGGTACCGATAACGACGACGATACCCGATCAATCCACGTGGCTTGTTGTTTCGTTGATCCAACGGTCAGGGTTTGGGATGAATCATGACACGACGAAGACCGGTTCAATTGAACCGTTGGTTTTCTCGACGCTCTCACAAACGTTTCGACGGCGTTATTACAAACCGTTACTAACGTTTGCTTAACCTTATCTTCGTGTTTCGGATTAGTTAAACCGGCGAACAAATCGTCGAAAACGTTCACATCACTAGTTTTATCGAGATAAACCGAAACCGCAGTAGTCACGAAACGCTGAACGCAATCGCCGATCAATCTCCTCCCATCATCGGAACAAATCGCGTCAAACAATTTCGAAGATCCGCCACCGCCGCAGCCGCTAGACGAAGAAGAATAAAACGCGACGACCAAGTTCCTCGCAAAGCTACCAACGATCGCGGAAGCAAAACCCGACCCGGATTTCGTAAACAGCTTATCCAAAACCCGATCCGTAAAACCCGACCCGGATCCATCCTCGTCAATCCCACGGATCAATCCAACGGTCATAGCTTGTGTGAATCTGACCAAAGACGAGTTGAGCTCATCGGACTTGGCGATCTTCGAAATCTGTTTGAAACTGTTTGGGATTTGATCTGAATCGGATCTAAGAAACACAGTGAGATCCTTGGAGATAACGCTAACGGCTTCGGCTGAGTCAGAAGCAGCTTCGACGAGGTTGAGAAGAAGAGAGAAGAGCTTAGAGATACGTTTCCTTTTCTGGGTGACTGAAGGAGAATGATAAACTCTGAAAGCTCCATAACCAGACACTGCTAACAAAATCCACTTTTTGTTCTTGAGAGCAAAATCAAAATAACTCCTTTTCTTGCTCAACCCTAGTTTATCCATATAACTACAGAGAGTTGTATCGAAGCAGAGAAGATAAAAATGGAAACTTTTTTCTGTTATTTGAGAGATGTTTTAGTACCCGGAGACTTAAGCATGATAAACCCCTTTAAGCTGCTCAGAGAGCTCTTTTTCACTTTCCCGGGAAAATAAATGAGAAAAGGAATCAACTTTTGTTTTTTGAAAACAGAGCAAAAACTGAGAAGTGGGAGAATCAAGAATCTGGAAGGAATGAGAAAGTAGAGAAAGAGAGAAAAAGGAAAATTCTGTTAAGGAAATGGAATTTGGATAAGAATTGAAAATGGTGACGTCAAAGTTTGTTAACAGAATTGTAACAAAAGAGAAAGAGAGAGAGAGAGAGAGAGAGATTGTGAATTATTGGAAGGTGCAGGTATCTGATCTGATCAATCAAGTAGAAATGATATGATGCAGACAAATACATGCGTGTAATATAAGAAGTAAGCTAGCCATTGGGTTGTTTTATTGGAAGGTTGAAGCATGGGGGGGGGTTTTGTTGGGTGATAGAGATAAGTCAGTTATGGAGTCTTTTAAAGTTCAACATCTTCTTCTTTCAAATCTCTTAATCCATTAAAGGAAAGAATATTTATTTTTATATTATATAAACTCATTAAAAACCCCTTATCAAGAAAGTTCATGGTCATCGTGGTAGATGCGTGCAAATTTTAATAATACTATATGACATAGTATGTTATAGCATCATCTTTGTATATATATATATATATACTGTTTTACATATGCACATCGTTTTTCTCTTCACTTGGTTACATAGGCTGATGCAGCACATATAAGCTTGTGTCAGTCAAATACCACAATTGGTGGTAGAGCCTAAATTCCGCTGTTTTCTCTCATCAAATGGGAAAACCCTTACCTTTACCTAAAAAAAAAAAAAGCACAGTGATAGAAATTATCACTAAATTCTTTTATCTAAATTATCAAAATTTAAAATTTTTTTCTTTTGATACTTTCTTAATATCTACTTCTATAATAAGATAAAATAATATCTTTTATTTTTATAAAATATTAAGATGTTTTAATTTAAACACTTTTAAATTAAAAGATTTTTTATTCTTTGGATTTCGATTTATGTTGAAACCAATAAAAACAATATTGTAACATAATATTAAATTACAGATTTAAATTATATCTAAAATTTTTTAAATTTTTGAAAAACGTTATCATTGTATTATCGTTTACTTAAAAATAATTTTGAAATTTTCTCTTTTTTAAAAATAGTAGTTTAAATTTTCTGATACAAAAGTATTTTCTTAATTACGTGTATTCTGAAAAATGCAAAAAGCATTAAATATTATCATTGATTTCAAGCACGAGCAGCGGCACAGAGGAAAAAAGAAGCGGTGGATTAGAGTAGATGTGAAGATTAATAACAAAATCCAGACACTTATTTTCAAGTCCAAAGTAATATTTTTTAATATGATGATAAAGAGGAGAGGAATATATTCTGCATTTTCTTTTTATTTTTAAGTCAATAATATTTTTTTAATGCATAATTAAATTTTCTTTTCTTCTTTTCTAACAAGTTGAAGCCAGTGGATAATGGCGGTGGCCATTTCTTACCAGTGTGTCCCATAAATGAAATGAAAGGAAGAAGAAGCAAAAAAAAAAATGAAGCAAAAAAATTGGGTTAGAACATGAAATCGCAGCCAGACACGTGGACGGTGAGGTGCCAAACGCCTTGGAAGAGGCGAGCCGTCGCGTCTCTTGTAAGTCAGAGAGCTTCATTTCACCGCCAATAGAGAGTTCTCTTCCACGTGGCAACACGTGGCATCTTCTTCTTTTTCTCCGGGCATCCTCCAATCTCAATCATATTTAATTACTATGTTTTGTCTCTTCGACCATATCAAAGTTCCAATATATTCGGAGCCTTCATACTGTGTCTTTATATTTTTTCCTTTTCTTTTTAAACCAGATTCCGGACCAAAATGCATACTAGTTCTTGATACATCATACATGTAATATTTTAACTTTTTAAAATGTGTAGCATGGTCAACATAAAATCGTAATGAAAAAAAAAGAACTCAAATTATAATATAGTGACATCTCTAACACAATTTGGAGCTGTTTTATTTACAGTACAAGCCATGCATTTTTTTTGAAACGGCAGTGTTACAAAAACTATTCACAAACATAATTTTAAATAAAACATATATAGAGAGAGAGGGTCACAATCACAAATACAGCATCATGTTGTTCGTCATCAACATTTAAGCCCCATCGATTTGATCTCTTTCTTCGTCTCGCTTACCTGACCAGCCGTGGGACATTATTCTTCCAGTGGCAGCCTTTTTTTCGACTAACAGTGAGTGACTTTTGGTCTCAAGGATTTAGGAGTCATTTCTTGTAACTCACAGGCACGTCATCGTCGTCTTCTTCAAGATCACTGAAGGTTACATCTTCATCCTCATCCTGCACAAGATGGTTGGTGCCGGTGGCGGTGCTAACAGTTCCTGCATTATCTTCATCCTTCAACCAATCATCGACATCATCATCATCTTCATCCACTTGGACATTGATAACTCTAGAAGAAGAACCAGTGACTGGGCTCTGCACCGGCTTGTCATGACTTACTCGTGCTGGTCTTTCTTCGATGACAGGCTTGTCAACAACTTGTACCTCCTTGCTCTCGACTGTGTGCTTCTCTGTCTCAAACTCAGATGTCTCAGTCGAATGTATTGTCTCGACAGCGATGGTCTTGACAGGTTCTGGCTCTGATTCTGATTTGGGTGAAGGATTAGTAGGTAGAGAAAGAGGTTCCACATTCGCACTAGCAGCTTCTGTATCACTACTCTCTTGCACCACTACTGGACTTTTGTTTCTCTTATGCAGCAGCTCATGAGATAATAGTGCTCTCGATTCAAGTACCTTCATGAAAACGCAAAAATCAGTCATTCGCATCACAGAAGTTTCACTTTTTACCCCATTATTAATTTAAAGCACTCCACAAAATTTGCAAATCTAACATTAAAACTTGTAGCTCTAGTTCACATGCTACTATTAAAGTTCATTATTAGCAGAGAGAATTATCAATTTGAAACATTAACCATAAATAACAACCAAATAGCTCGAAAACTTTGTAAACAGAGGAAAAAAAAAAAACAAGAATGACCAGCAGTGGTGTTGAGAATCAAAGCTTACCTGAGGAGTAGAGAGAATCAAGGCATCATGTTTGCTGAAAATGGGATGCACAAGTACAAAGTAAATCCTCCAGAAGCAATACTCGCTCATGTATGCAGGGCAAAGCTCAATCCTCAACGCAGCCAGATTCGGTGCAAGGTTTTCCACGGCCAGCGCATGCTCATATTGAGCATCAGTCATATCAAAGTCTGAAGATAACAACAACACTTTCACAAGGATGAAACACACTAAAAGCCTTTACACAAAAGTAAATTAAAAACCCAAGATCTGTGACAATTCCAAGTAACCCTAAAGAACTAAACCATGGATAAACTCAATTACTCACACAATTTGCCTAACAGATTCAAATCAGAAGTCATAAAAATGTAATTAGGAACATCTGATAACACAATGTATTGCGAATTCGAAAACGTACCATCAAAGTTATCATCCTCATCAGGAAAGGGGAAATCAAGCCATGTCTCAGGATGCATAGCAAGATCCCTAGCGAATACAACTACTTCCTCCGTCACACCAATGGCATCTCCAACCGCTACATCACGATCCTTAGAATCAGCACCTTCCGATCCCAATTGCAAGAAATTAGAAGCGATCTTCGTAAACTCAGATACAGGTAAGTTCCCAGAGAGTTTCGAGATCCCGGTCCTAAATCTACCTCCGATCTCCACGAAATCGTTCCTAATCCCAGCAATCAGATCCTCATCACCCTCCGCGAGATCCGATGACTTCCGAGTCTCGTCATCATGATCCGCCGTATCGGAAGAAGGCGGTGGTGGTGCGAGGAAAGAAGCAACACCCCATAGCTGACTTCTGAAGGTCTTGGTGAGTTCGGAGATGTCTTCCTTCACGCCTCGTGGAGACTGTGTTTGCAACAACGATGGTGAAGAAGACGGTTGATCTGAACCGGAATCTTCAATCGATTTGGCCTTCGTCGTGTCTTTTTCATCATCTTCGTCTTCATCCATATTCAGAGAATTCGCAATGGATCTAGCAAACCATGCCATATTATTTTTGTTTTGGGATCTCTCACAAGCAAGTCTCTCAAGTTCGTTCAATCGTGACCTTAAACAACACCATTGACGCTAACTAAACGCCGTCGTACAATTGATGAAATGGACTTCGTAGCTAAAAAAGCCCATAATTAAGGTTTTCAAATTGCATTGCAGCAGCCCCATCCCCCATATATGATGGGTTTGGCTACTGTTACTTGTTTTAGAGTTTTTATGTGCATTACAAAAAGCTCATCATATTGATTTTTTGCTCAACAAACTCACTCAAAACAGAGATTTTGCTCATTCTCGTTTCAATAGAGGACTTTTAGGTTTTTTTG
Organism: Camelina laxa; assembly: GCA_024034495.1. Lineage (NCBI taxonomy): Eukaryota > Viridiplantae > Streptophyta > Magnoliopsida > Brassicales > Brassicaceae > Camelina > Camelina laxa. Next base: position 11,926,556 of record CM043882.1, on the reverse strand, counting down.
TTACTGTCACTCTACGCCTACGGGGCTTCGTATTGAAAGCCCATAAAGTCAAAAATTGTAGCCCATCTAAAGGTTTTGGTTGCTGTGTTTACAGAGTTTTATGTCCAGACAAAAGCTCTCACATCACACTGTGTATAATATATACACAAACCCACTCAAAACAGAGATTTGCTCAGTCTCTCATTTCCAAAACAGGACACAAGTGATATACAAGTCTGTGTTTTTTGCGCAAAAAAACAGTAGAAATTGTTGAATGATTCACTTGTCAAATCGCACTTTCTTTTCAATTGTTCATTACAACAGTAGTAACTCAGACCACAATGTATGCAGACTTTTTGGTCTCCACCACATTTTCTGCTCTACTTATTAGATAAGAATCAAAATTCACATCAAACTGTACTTTGGGATGTCACTCGATGCAATAACAGTGATTGATTTTTCAAGATTCACGTTTTTGATATTTACTTCACATTTAAGACGATGAAAAGACTGGGAAAAAAAATGATGAACTAATAATGATGATGAACAATGAGCTCAAGGCTATAGTCTAATTTCCTAATCTAAGAAAAGCTTGAATGAAAAAAAAAGAACAAAAGATTCAAAAGCTTAAAAGAGGCTAACAACTTCAGGTCAAAAGATTTTGCTTCTTTTCTTTTTCAGTTGTGAATGGTCAAAAAGTAAAACAACCTCTCAAAAGAACCCCAAGTAGAGAGGTTAACAATAAGAGACTTAATATGGTTCCTTTCTTCAAATTCTTCTTTTTTCCTTTTTTTTTCTGAAATTGATTGAACCAAAGGCGGTAACTTTACACAGTTTGTTCTAATTTCCAATGCTAATCGCAAACCGAACTGAAATTAAAACATTACATACCCGCCCAGCTTCTTCTTCCCCTGTGCTTCCATCTGTGGATTGCTTCTTGAATTGTTACCGTGAAAAGTTCCAAACTCTTCATCTATATATACATTGGTGGTGTAGGGGAAGAAGCAATTGGAGCAACTCGCATTTTACCATTTCATATCCGCTGAGATATGTCTTGTATGATCAATTGATGCCAAAGATATGTAACCTGTTGCTATTGGATTGTCCTTGTGAGTTTGCATTTGGAAATAAACATGGTGTCTGAATAATGTAGACTACAGAGCTTGAGTAACTCAGCTGACCGCTGTTTCAACGCTGCATCACACCCGCTCTGGATCACGAGTAACAGCTTAGCAGCAAGACCAACCTCAACAGCACGAGGCGAACATTCTTCTGGAGCTAATTTGCAGACAGACCAAAGAATCGACAGCGCATAGTTAGTACAATTCTCAGACACCCTCATCAGTACCCTAACGGTATAAGGTATGGTGTTTGCAGAGTCTTTGACAGCAACTCTTCCTTCCATGTCTGAACACAAAGCCTCAAGAATAAACAGAGCTGATTCCAAACACTCCGGGTCTAAAGACGGCAAGATATCGACTAATTGAGGCACTGCTCCAATGCTAACCATCAAGCTTCGAACTTGTTTGTGAACAGAGATTGGTTTAAGCAACCCAAGTGCAGGGGAGACACCATTTCTATGTCTCTTATCCTTAACCAATCTCATCAACCCAACAAGCAAACTATGACTCGAGACCAGCTCAGCTCTAAACCCTTTCTCTTCCACCAATCCCTTAATAAGCCTCGCGCAATTGATTTTGGTCTCATTGGATCCATCATTCAACATGTCAACAATCAAAGAAACCTTAGCAGGTTGCATCAACCCTGATTTAGAATCGGAATCAAGATCAAGACTGACAAGAATCGCAACAACCTCAGATCCAACAGCATGAGAAGTGAAAGGACCCAAAAGAGAAGAGATGACAGAGACACCACCTTCTTCAACAACAGTCTTCCTGGCCATAAGATGAGCCACAACAATCTGCTTAAGCTCACTCAACGCATGAACCCTAGCTTGACCTTTAGCTTTCTTCAAAGTCCCCAAAACCTCAATAGCTCGTCCTTGAACATCCTCGGAGCGTTTCTTCATCAACACATACTTCTGAGAGAACCAAGTGTAGATGAGATGATGAAGGGTTTTGTTAGGAGTAACCGTATCATCCCAAAGCTCCTGCATTGTAGTGGGACAAGTCAAGTGACCTAGGTTGAACCATTTGTGAATGTTGGACCTTTCGTAGGTTTGACCAGTACACAAAGTCACAGGATCTTGCATCGGCTCTAAGGAGATGGGACAAATGAAAACAGAAGGTATATCTTGTAAATCTAGCTCCTTAACCATAGTCTTCAGATCCAATTTCTCATCAACAACACCACCACCACCATTAACACCACCGAGAACTCCATCTTTCACAGCAGTATCCAGATCTAAGACTTGCCCATCACCACCACCTTCAAATCCAATTAACCCATCTCTCTTTAACGGCTGAAACATGGGCATTTTGTAAAAAGAATCTCAAGAAACCAAAACCAAAAAAAAAACCCAATTTTTTCTTGTTTTTTACAGACTCCCAAAACTCATAACATTTGGGGAAAACAATGCCACAAAGAAAGCTCAAAAAAGAAACGCATATGTCTCTTTATAACTCTCAAGAAAGAAGCGTTTCAACAACACAAATCTTCTTCTTTTTTTTTCTTCTTTGCTTTAATTTTTTTTGGTTTTCTCTCTTTTCAACGGTCAAAAAAGGAGATTCATTCAACTCTTGTTAATGATGTATAACATCATAAACACATGATTGAAGAAGCCCTCCCTCCCTCAACTGCCCTCAAAAATGTGAAATTTTTACACCACAAATTTCGAGAAATAGGAAAAGGAGAAATCATTAAGAATATAATGAGAAGAAGAAACCAAAAAAATCAAAGAACCCACCCAGTTAGTACAAAATATTTGCACTTTGCAAACTCAGAAGATTTTATAATAAAAATAATAAAGGAAGAGAATTTGTGAAAACCCAGATGACGAAAACAAAAAAGAAAAAATTCGTGAGAATGACGAAGAGCTCGTACTAGTACTCTCTCTTGTTTCTCTCTTACCCTCTTCTGAGGTAGTAGTAGTAGTAGTAGTGTGTGACTGATTGTTTTATTTTTGTTTCATAGCAAAATAAAATATTATTATTAAAAAAGGGGTAAATAAAATAACAAAGAAGAAGGGGAAAAATTAAAGATTTGTTGAAAGATTCGGGTGGAAAATCTAATACAAAAAAAAAATTAAAGATAAGGGTGACCGGGTAATTCATTGGCTATAGCCGGTCAAGTTAGTCCTCTCGACTCGCGCACCACACGTGCAAGCTACACCACATGCCTTCACCTCCCGGTTTTATTATAATACTACTGCATATCACTTTTTTTTATTACCATTGAAAAACTTTAGTTTAGTAATTTTAGATTTCCAATCTTTAAGATTACAAGTTACCAAAAAATAAATAAGAAAACAAATTTCAAACCTAATGTTTCGATAAAAAAGCACCCAAGGTTTAAATTTTATCTTTCTCAAGTGATATACAAAGTATACAAGAGATGAGATATGAGATATGTTTTTCAAATAAAGTATGGAATCATTTATGTAAACACTGTGACTGAACAGTTTAAATTCTTTTAATAAATATTTGGATTTAAATTTTAAAACTAGAATATCCTTTTAAGTAGTCTAAAGAAAACAGTAAAATTCTAAATCCTCTTTCTAAAAAGCTTATTTTTTTCTTAATATCCACGCTAACTAAGGATATATACTTTTCCCAAAAATATTGTTACATCTTTTTCCTTTTTTATTATCATCATTTTTACCAATTTAATTTTTTTTAAAGATGTTTGTGAAAAAAAGAAGAAGGGTAAAGTAGTAAAAATAGAAAAGAGAAATACCGCACGTAGTCAAAAAAAGCTAAAGAGAGTTTAGCACTAAACTCCAAAGACCCACGGGGAAGAGTAACCCGTACAGGTCGGGCACGTGCGACGATAATCTCTATGTTTAATTTCTTAATTAATCATTTCCATCATCGTTACTAACACCATCAAACCAATTTCTTAAACCAATACCTTTTTTTTTTTTTTTTTTAATACTATTGAATCTCTCTTGTTGTTAAAAAAGACACATCCTTATGATACCAATTGTTTATAATAGTTATACAATAATGAACAGTCTCTCTAACATAGCAAAATAATTTCTCACTTTGGCAGATAATGAAAAGAGCATGTCAATTTTTTGTAGAAAGATTAAAAATGTATCGATTACAAAATAAATAAAAATAACAAATTTAATCTTTAAACGTATTAAACATTTTATAAAATAACATTGTTAATATTCAATTTATTTATAACGAGTTTCAAGTTACCATAGTTAATGCAATGAATAGTAGTATTATACTATTATGTTTATGTAAACTCAAGCTGAATTAGTTACGAAATTTAGTTGAATAAAAGGTTCAATTTTTTTAAAAAAGGAAGTAAGTAAGTAAATAAAATAGATTTATACTATAAAAAAAAGGGAATTAGAATTAGAAAAAGAAAAAAAAAAAAAAAGACAAGAGAAGAGTGAGGTGGGGACGAGAAACAAAAGAGCCCAGCTAGACCCATATTTGACCGTGACAGTGTCTTTGCTCTCTTTGACTAATTAAGCCTCTCTCTCTCTCTCTCTCTCTCAGTCTCAGACTCAGATCATCATCCTCTCTTTGCTCCTTTGACTGTTCCTTTTACACCCACTCCTTGCCCACCACGTGTCTACATCTGCCTCTTCCCCCACCAAACCAACCGTGATCTATATTTTAAAATTTTTTAGTAATTGTTTTCTTCGAATTTAAAAGTATAAACAAATCTCTCTCTCTACCAAATCAAGATAAATTAATAATAACTTTGAAATTGATGGGAGTGGGGATAGAGAGAAAGAGAGAGAGAGAGACCATGTGTTGTTTTTGTTGCAGTTGAGTACTGACCCATAACTGCATAGTTTGCTGTCCAAAACTTAAAATACTACTATTTTATTTCTCAATTCATTTTCTTCACACAAATAATATTATATATATATATATATATTAATTACTTACTGGACCCATTCTTTTGAGTTTTGAAATTAAAAAAAGAAATTGTAGATTCAAATGAATTTATTTTCATAGTTGATAGATAATTATTCAAAAAATAAAAAAAATACTAGTCAAACTAAGATTATACTAAAGTGGACCGGCAAGTGTTTAAATGTTGTGATATGACGTGTTTTGTAATCAAGTTTTTTTTTTTTTTTTGTTGAAGTCTTTGGGATGGGAGAGATTGATAGGGATATCATTATTTAATTACAATAGGTAGGGATATATAGTTTGATTTTACATGTAATTGATTGAATTAACTCTTTACAAAACGGTCCCGAGAGTGCTAAATGACTTGGTGAGAGTTTTACTATTAGTGGTGGTGGTGGTGGTGGTGACTATAAAGGGTCCTACGAATAAAAGCCTAACAATTTCATGAAAACGAAGTGACGAAACATTCAACTACTATTTCTGTGTCGTATTTTTCCTTGTTTGAATGAACAACCTTTTTATTTATTTATATAAGTAGCTGTGTTGAACTTGTTTATGTTTCTACAAACTGACCGACTAAGGTTATGTGAGATGTTCTTGTTCGGCACGAAGTGAGAAATGGTCTTTCTCCGACGCATAAATGGTTGGGAGGTCATATTCTTAATCAAAGTTAGAAGGTTTCAAATTATAAAAGAATGAACTGACACCAACCAATTAAATTGTAGTTTAGTGGTAGACACGACCTTTCAATAGATGTAGTTATGTTTCATGATTCATGTTTTTGTTTGGGACAAGATAATTTACGCATGTCCACGTTGTATAACTCATATCAATCCATGGTTTTGAGTATGGAAAAAGACTATAGGCAAAGTTAATTTATGAGCTAAAAATATAACTAAAAGACACTTGATTGAGATTAGTGGGCTCTCTAAACACATGATGCACTTATCATATAAACCTTAACAATTGTGTGGTTCACGATTTTGGAGAATGTGAAGAGAAGTAACTATTGGAAATTATATACTCATTCTATGGTATATATATTGGACTGGCAGTATAACACTCATTAACTTTTTACGGTAGCAACTAGCAAGTTTGTGATGTCAGACAGTGTTCAACTATGAGAAAGAAACTTGACCTTCTATGCGAATCTTGACTGTCGTAATGCGGTTTTGGTTTGTCAAATTACAATGATGATGACGACTATAATGCAATAGGAATATTATTGTACACATCAAATTTGAAACCGTTACAGAAAAGTTTCAGTTTGTGTAATTGTTGTCTAACATATATGAGATTGCATTGTGGCATAGCAGACTCAAAACATATGTTTCAAAAGAAAATCAACTTAATGAAATAAAAAAAACGACTATTGAAAGGTAAGAAAATTGGCGATTGTACTAATCGAGGGCATGACGACATCAATAAACATGAATACTGCATTGCTACGCATATGTTTATATCTTTAGCAGTTAAGCTAAATTGAATAATAGTATAATGTTAGAGAAGTGTGAAACAATCTTTTTTAGAAAAATTGCAAAAGTAGTAGCACGAAGGAATAATAAAAAGGTATATACTGCATTGCCATGCGTTATTCTATTATTTATCATCTTTTGATTCTTTTTAGCCATTTAAACTATTTTAGCTTCGGAATGTCACGTGACGCTCTAACCCCTAAATCTATGTCTATATAGTTTGTACATTGCACATACACATGCATGATGCACCTATATTTGTAATGTAATTAAAGTGTATACACGTATATATGACGTATGGATTCATTGATACCAAAGTTTTTTTTGTTGTTGGTAAACGCTCTCTGGCGTTTCGAAACCTACAATCTAGAATTTGAATAGGGTATTAATAATACTACCTCCACTTTATAATTATATACATCCCAAGTCTATAAACGAATAGATATATAAACCAAGTTTATATATATGACTAGAAAAGTAAAATCTCAAAAATAAAATTGAATTGTGATATCCTCTCATGAACTTCTTTCGAACAAAAATCAATCAGTGGGGGATCAATAATCAGTGTAAGTAGTGGATTAGAGTAATGTTATTAATTACAAACAAGAATGTTAATCAATTGGGTCAATATTGGGCCAAAATTAATATATGGGCCTAACTAATCACCCTGAGTGATGACATGGTTGGAGTAGGTGAAACCAAAGCCATTATACACACACAAGTACTAACTATTAAGTATAAACCAACCTCTCTTTAACTTCCAGATTCAATTTTTTTTGTCCATATTTTATGAAATAAGTTAGTAGACTGATGAAGCCAACAACACCTTAATAAATTTAAAATAGATCTAATGAAAAGAAACGTGTTTAATCATCCAACTGGATACAGTTAATTTAACTATTTAAGAAAAGAGATCACATTCATATTTTTGTTGTTAGAAATTCATTTACAACAGAGTCATCGTGGACTTTGTCTTTCTCTTTGATCCTCCTGTCTTAGTAGTATCTTGAGATCCTTGAGCATTTCTTCATCTTATATCTCTTTTCGATTCCATCTTATAATATAAAAAGTTTATATTATACATACATAAATATAACTTTGATTTCGATACTCTTGAATCTTGATGAGGTTCCAATAATGAAAGGGAAAGGCATAGAGAAAGAGATCAGTCTCTTATGGCTGGTGAAGGCTCCTTGGCGGTTATTGATCATGGCACGTAACGCCTACATTCGTAGCATTACGTCATGCTCCGGCGTTGGAATCTTTACCGGCGGTGGATCCTCTGGTTTTGGTCAAGGTCAACTTCCTGGAAACTTTCAAATCCCCGAAGAACCTAGCACTGCCCTCCCCCGGTGCTTTACCTTGACGTCAACGGCAGATGATCAAGGCTGTCTGAGTCTGACACGTGGTGGACAACCTAAGATGGCAACGAGACGATCAGTCTGGTTGGATCATCGGAGGAACTATAGATGTGTTGCTGTGATGCGAAGAATCGATGAGGATATTCCTTTAGATGATGAGTTCCAAGAAGAAGACTCATTTCTCGATTTTGGTATATACGAGATTGTATCTTAAAAAGAAAATAGAACGATCATCTGTTGACCAAAAAAAAAAAAAAAAAAAGGCATCATAAAGGTTTTAATTAGTTTGTTGCATTGTGCTAATTGATAAAATAACGATGCTTTTAGGTTATTTAGTTTCGTTGTTCTTTTATGTCACATTACATTGTGAAAGTAGATTGCAAGTCTTAACAGTTTTGTCCAAACATATTTTTCGACAAATCATTTGGCTTTTGATCGAAGTAATATGAGTTTTTTTGTTTTGATCCGGGTATTAACTATTGATCCTGAGAGTCCTACATCTCGTGATTGATATAACTAACTCCTTTGAGAGTTATATATGGAGAGAGGAAACATATTAAAGAATAAGGTGTGCTGATGCACACGAATGACGGATACGAGGAGGCCAATTCAAAGTCAGCCTTGTTGTTGGACATGCTAGCTAGACCAATGATATCGCATGACATTGCCATGAACACAATGGAAGTATGGATTCAAAATGGACTCGAAACAACTCAACAAGTACAAAGCCTTTAAACTCCACACAAGAATTGTCAATAAACAGAGTCAAAAGGATCAAGTCTTTTAGATTTCAGTGCATACTTAGCCCCAAAGTTGATAACGTGTTTGTTATATGAAATGTTATAGAATATTTTATATCATTATAATTTGAAGATACAACATGACAATTTTATGAAATATTCTATATGAAATGTTAAATGGTAAAACCTCTATAAATTAATAATGTTGGGACTAAGATATTTTATTAATTTATGGTGATATTTTATTTATCTATAATAATTATTATTTTATAGTGTAAATTCATAATTATTAATTTATAGTTATATTACTAATTTTTAAAAAATTTTAAAATTGTGAATTAAGACAACTTTAGTAAAACAAGATTATAATTTTGGATGTTGTAAATTTTATGGTATTGGAACTGAATTACAAATATTTAAAAAACATTATTGACAATAAATTACATATACTATAGAAAAATTCACTTATACACATGACATAAATGTCGTATTTTAATAGTGTATCAAACTATCAAAATGTAAATGATGCATATTAAGAAATTGAAAACTTTTAAAAGTTTTAGCCAGTTTTATGAAATGTTATAGAATATTTTATATCATTATAATTTGAAGATACAACATGACAATTTTTCTATCGATATGAGGTTTAAAAGAAGCATATTTTATTATATCAGCATATATATATATATATGTGTAAATTTACATGATTATTAATTTACATGAGGATTTCAAAAAAATTATTATCTTATCAAATTTTGTTATTTTTTACACTGGTCCGACTTGGGACTAATAAAATTTATTAATTTATAGTGTTTATTAATTTATAGAGTATTAATTTATGGAGATTTTACTGTATTAATTTTACATGTTTTCCTTTTTTTCTAGTTACGAAATCATATAGACAGATCAATACATATTTTCCATTTTAATCAGATTTTTTTTCTTTCTATTTCCACCTCAACGCGTATATTTATACGTCTAAATTAGGTTAACACAACCACAACAACCAAAAATCCTATTTTTTTCCTCGTTTTTTTTTTCTTTTTCTTTTTGAATAAAATGTAAAATTTATTCCAAAAAGAGTAGTTGTTACATCAAATTCAGCATGAAGTTAAATCTTTTGTTGATAGGAAAATAGTGTTCGTTTTTATAAAATGGTGCCTTTAACAAGAGTTCAACCAGTTCTCCATGCAACCTGTGAGCTTTCCTCCAACTAGAAGTGATAGTAGCCTGTTCCGGACCTGTCTGTCAAGATTTTTGATGAGCTGAACAGAGGAGACTGGTGTCTCTCCATGGCGACGTCGATTTCATTCTTGCCAGAGCGAGTAAATCGGGGCCTGGAAAGCATAGCGAAAGAGAAACAGAGTAGCTGACCCCAAAGATGTGTCTACTAGGAGATGCAGGTTAAGGTCCCAGTCCGTAGAGAACTTGGTCATAAGTACCTTAGAGACTAGACGTGTCCAAACCGCTAAGGTGTAAGAGCATTCAAAAAAGAGATGGTTTCGGCTTTCGTGTGACGTTGAGCAGAAAGAATAGGTGGTGTCAACTCGGGAGTTCCAGGACAGCATACGATTGCCCGTTGTCAAGCGGTTCAGTGTTGCTAACCACACTATAAATGAGAACTTAGGTGTGCCCTGAGAAAACCAGACACCAGCTGCCCATGGCTGCTGCTGTCGGGATATCCTTGTATGCTCCTAAGTTTCTTTTGTGCTGAATTTAGTCTTAAACTGATCCCCTTTCCCCCGCCAAAGGACCACATCCTCTGTTTCGTACTGTCATGAGAACTGCTTCTAACTAATTTAGATGGTCTACTCGATGATGTCGGTAGCGATGAGTAAGTGCTTCCGCAACAGTGGCGTGGAGACCAATTCCCAGATCAATTGTACCCCGGGGGCCTGCAATGTTTAATAAACAACCCAGTGGCGACCAATTATCATGCCAGAAGAAGATACCTTTGCCATTCTTAACCTCATATCGAATAAAATCCACTGCCAAAGCTCTATATTTGAGTAGCTTTCTCCATATACATATGGAACCGGAGGTTGTGTTATCTTTAATAGACCAGAAAGAACCCTTGTTAAGGAGGTAAGCTCGAAGCCAGTCCACCCATAGGGACTTCGACGCCAATATTCGCCATAAGAGTTTCAAACAACTCACCTTATTTGTTTCTTTCAGAGAACGCAACCCCAAGCCACCTTCTTCTTTCGGTGTACATACATCAGTCCACCTTGATCCTCGGTTTCTTGTGGAAGAAGATCATGAAGATTTCTTTTTTTTTTTCTCCTTTGATTGACCACCAATTTCGTCGGATTAAATACAAGCGATACGGAGAGTTCATCCTATCAAGCCGAGACTTCCCAAGTTTTTAGGGGTGAGTGAATTTGGTCAGTTTAGGAGGCTATGTACGAAACCAGTTTGGCCACCAATTTCGCCTGAAATACAAGGGATATTGATACATCAGATATGGAGAGTTCATCCTATCCACCCGAGACTTGCCAAGTTTTTAGGGGTGAGTGAATCTTCACGAGCTGAAGCCGCAGAAAGAATTTTGTTATATATTGAACATAACAATCTCATCGCAGTAAACAAGAAACGTCGACTACAAAAACAAAGGTTCGTATGTGATGATGAATGTTGTGATGATGATGATGATGATGATGCATGTCGATGGTTCATATGTGATGATACATTAAAGGAACTCTTCCAAGTTGATAAACTCAAGATATTTAGTATTCCAGACGAGTTAGTGAGATTCTTTCCGGCTCCACGGGGTTGATGATGATATTTAATACTATGCGTCGATTCAATTTATTGTATTTTTTTTTCTGCTGTTGGTTTCTTTTTTATATTCTGAGCTAGATTCCTTTAAACTTAATACAATAATACAACTCAGAACCTTTTTCTACAGTGGTTAGCATACTTTGCTGCTGATATCTTTATATATGACCAATTTTAACATCAAATCAAAAGGAGGTTTATTTTAACAGACCTTGACATAGCGTTTCCCACGCATTAAAAGACTATTACGAAGAAATGTATATGAAACTTGATCAACAAATTTGTATGAAGCTCTCAATTGTAGGAGAGAAAAACGTAAGCTCTGATATTTGACTTATACAATACCGTTTTTGAGATAGTTTCGCTCAAAATACAACTAGAGTTAATCCAAGTTCCAAGATATGTTTCACAGAGATATAATCAGATACCTGAGACAAGAGGTTTATGCTTGTCAGAAGAACAAGCTTCTTACATGTCTAAGTCTTTTCAAAACTCTTGTTGGAAACTTACAAATAATCTGATTTCTAAACAGTAATTATATTTTGCTCTGTTTTTTTTTTTTAGATTCTTCACAGGTTCTTAGAAAAATGAGACTTGGTGCTCAACGTCTTGTTGGTATGAGAACTCAGCCTCAAAAGCTCACATGAAAATGTGAAGTCACTGTGATTCTAGTTCTTTACGGCCTCCCACGGTACTAGACTACTTACTTAATTCTTAAATTAGGCTTTTGACAGTATAAATGACGACTTACCTAATGGATTTTGTGGATGAAGGTTACTAACCGGAGCAATTCTCGCCCACGGATGGCTAAGGCTCAAAGGTACATACTATACATCTTTTGATTTTTTTTTGATAATTTAATTTAAAAACTTTGAAATTAAATACAATAAGTAATGTAACTCATATCATGTTATTTTGTTATATGCCCCATCAATTTTACTATTTTAGTTTCGTTATAACTAAAACTAAAAGCATATAATTAATTTCTTGTTTTTATTAGGGTATAGGAACCTTAACCCTGAGGTAGAGGAAGGAATTTTCCAAGTCCTCTCTTACATGCGGCTTGAATCTGAGGTTCTCTCTGATATATCCTTCATCATGAACCTTTCCTTCCCCAATTCAATAAGTATTCCGGCTTAAACATATTATAAGCTTTTGGGCAAACAAAAAAAAAATGTCCCTTAACCTATAGAAAAACTTACTAATTATTTTTGGGTTTCTTTAATTCAGATAATTTTTTTTTGTGCCCCTTTTTAGCTTACAAATTTTTTTTTGTGCCCCCTTAACTTACAAAATATTTTTTGTGCCTCTTTTAACTTATAATTTTTTTTTTGTGCTCCTTTTCCTATACGTATATGCCCCGTTAATTTATGTACCCGGGACGATCGCACTGCCCGCCCACCTAGTTAAGCCGGCACTGATTCCAGTCACCTTTCCATGTACAAGAGTGGAACATTACAACTAACTCTTTTCTCCAACAACTACGTGATCGCATTCTGGATATAACTTCTTCCCCAATTCGATTGTTGGATACAAAACTCTCCTCAAATTTCTGGAGGCTTGGTATGCCTGTATGTAACGGTAGCACCACAGCAATGTGAACAACCAATAGTTTCCAGTCTACCCAATTATGATGGACCAAAGACGAATTTTCTAGGGAATAAGCAGAGCTTTTATTGATGTCAAAAAAAAAGAAAAAAAACAGAGGTTATTTAGAAAATGTAATGCTTGTTCATTAGTTTCAACATCAAGCTCGAATTATACAAGAATTTTGAAGCTCAGACAGCATATGAAAAAATACACAATAATCTAGCAGGTCGAGCTAACAATCAAGTCTAGTGCTGACAAACCATTCTCAGCGTAAGTTGTTCAATTGAAGTTACTATCCTGAAGATAAAAGATTACCCACAGCTGATGACGGGTCATATAATAATTTTTTCATTATTTACAAAACGCTTCATATTTCTAATATTATAATTGAAGTATTATTTAAAATTAAAAGAAAAAAATTAAGAAATATATCATACATCATATATATACTTAACAATATTAGAAACCATTGTAAAACATTAAACACTAAACAAATTTTGTAGAAAATCAATAACACAAATTTTGTATATTTATTCTCAAACAAATAAAAAAATCCATATGTTACAATTTAACAAAACTACTAATTTCTAATAAATATCTTACACCCATCTTTAATAATGTAGAGAAAAAGAGGAATTGCTTTGGTAATATCGATAATATTGACAAAAATTTTAATTGTTGCGTTTACCAAAATTTTATCGTAATTGGTTCCTAGGCAAACTTTCCTACATATATCGATATTTTGACAATCTCAAATCCGTTGGTTTTCCATCAGTTACTTTTAAGGGCTTACCAACGGATAAGCGACGATTTAGGATAAACCCCTTAGTTTCATAATTTTTCTTCAAAAAATATTAAAAAGACCAACAGCAAAATACTAACCCCTAAGGTATAATAGCACATCGTAAATAAATTAGGCAAACATCCTATTTTTTTTTATAAAATACACAAATCTTTAAGATTGTAGTTTAAAAGAAGATTAGGTCATTGAAACTCAAATCTTTAAGATTGTAGTTTATACATAGCTTGTAAAAAAAGTGTGTTACAAAACAAAAATCATTCGACGGACCAAAAAAAACCAACAAAAATTTGACACAACTGATCAAAATTTGATATCCTTCAATAATCCGCCGGTTATAATTGACAAAATTACCAACAGTTTACTTATTACCGACAGATAACTAACGGACGTTACTGATGGTGTCTTCCAATCGGTTATTCGTCAGAAATTTGGACGAATTACCAACGAATTGGGTATGTCGATAATACAATTGACGAACTCATATGTCGTCAGATATCCGTTGGTAATTATATATTATTTTTATTTGGTGTCAATTTTATAAAACCAAAATAATTGTAAACCGAAAATATCGAACTGTATCCAAACAGAAGAAATATACAATATGTGGTTTTATATGGTTTCAATTTTATAAAACCAAAAAATGCCGGAAAAATCCAAAACAAAACCAAACAAAAAATAACCGAACCCCTACCCCTAATTTCAACCCAAAACTCTTGAAATTAAACACATGAAACAAATGTTTGAATTATTTTTCTTGTTAAATCACAACAACTTAACAAGAGATTACAAACATCTATACTATTAATTGGGGAGTACACTCAGGATAAAAAAAAATAAACAAAACAAAATTCCATATAATGCCCCTATTATAAAAAGTGTATCCAAACAGACATCAAAGCCAAACACTAATATTAATATCTAATTTTATTCGGATTATGGATAAACAATTCTGATTAAGATTAATGGGCCGCAGATTCTGCATAGACATGTGAGTGTGAACAAATTGAGAAAATAATTAGAGAGGTAAATATGCTAATTTATCATGATAAATATTGTATAACGGAGAAAGAGAAACTAACCATGGTAATTAGTTAATGCAGTCTCCTATAATTACGTACCTACTATATTGATTATCGTCGGGTTAATAGGAGTATATTCCAAAGACACAATCAAAATTAACATTCCATATATATTCTAATCGGATTTATAGGAGCATATTCCAATACAAAAATCAAACTAATGAATTCTCCATAACTAAACATACATCAATAGTATAAATATTCCATAACTATTTGAAACTACAATTATGCCCATTAAATTCGGAGATTGTGAAGATATTCTTTAAATTCAAAAGATATTCTTAAGTTCTTTTTTATCAAACCTAAACAGCAGCCGACTAACATCTTTATAAATAATTATTGAGGAAAAAAAAACGAAAACTCACCTTGCCTCTAATTAACTCATCTTCCAACGAAAAAAAAACGAGTAGAAAAAACAATTAGACACTGCGATTACTAAAGTCTTTCGAACGACGATGCATATCCAAGCGAAATCTATAATACATGTGAAAATGAAGGCGATGAAATGATTGTCCATTTGATCAAATTTGCCAATATATGGTTGTTCGAGGTAAATAACATTCTAAATTTCTCAATGGCTTGATAAGAGTATGATTATGAATACTAATTTGTGAAAATTGATGCAGATATCTAGAACATTTTTCACTGCCTTCAACTGTTCTCAAGTCATTATTAACCATCCATTTCAAAGGTTTGAAGCATTTTAAAGAATAAACGACGTTTATTTTGGGAGAAACTATAAACTAGCTATACGTGTGGTATTACTATGATTCTAATTGATTTATTTTTTTAAGTTGTTTTGTCTCAACAGACATGTTGATAATTAACTAGGTCTGCATCACTACTCCTAGATCGTTCATTTGATGAGCTTTGTCCAAGTATCCAAAATCTTCTTCTTTAATAGTTTTAGTGTCGTGTATCTTATAATTAAGTGAGAATTAATCAGACTAATTCACAAGTGATATGCTAAATCTAACCTTTTTAACTACAGACCTAAAACGATAATGTTGAGGCAGCACGTAAGCAAGAAACATTGGACTAAAGCAATGTAGGATGAGAATACAAGTGAGAAGGATATTATAAGTGAGAATGACAAGTGAGAAGGATATTATAAATAAAAATCACCAAGGATAGAAAAAAAAAAAATCTACTCATAAATAGTTTCTTTTGTTTTTAAAGTTGCTCTTGACAATTACTATTTTTTTGGTATTAGCTTTCTTTATCTCTATTGCGTTGGTGTTGTTTTAATTTAGGTTTTATTTATGCTCTAATTGGTTTGTTTATGGTGTTCATTCAAATATGATGTTGTTACTACGACACTACAAGTCTCACACGCGAAATCAAGTTAGACATATGGAATGATTTTTAAAAATTTCTTAACTCAATCAAAATATAATGACTGAAACACGAAAATAAGAAAATATAAAAATTTTAACCAATCATAATCAAGACTGCATAATATAAAATATAAAATTAATCTAAAAGTTGCATAGAAACATCTTGTATTATGAAACAAAAATAATCCTCTAAACATCCTATATTATGAAATGGAGGGTGAATTATACTTTATAACTATAAAAAAGTTAAAGAACATAGATTTTAGCTGTATAAGTTTAAACTTTTATAGTTGTAAAAAAATTATGTTATAGTTAAGAAAAATATGTTTAAAAGTTTTAAGAGATTTAATTATTAAAATCAATGGGTTCGTTTAGGAGATTTGGTTCACGGGTTTTATTCGTTTTTGGCAGTTTATATATTTGATTTAATAACTCAAGAGTTTAATGTAAATCTAACCTACCACTAACCCATTTCACTATTGATCCAAGTGTAACTGCCAAATCGGAGCTGCAAAATACTGGATAAATTATTATAATAAATTTATTTCAATAACTTATAAACCAAACCTAAATCAAACCATTCTAAGTTCGGATAATGATTTGGTATAGTACCAAACATATATATTTACAAACATAACCTCGCACTATAAAATAATAAACACAAAAAGTCAAATAATTTTGTACTCTCTGTCTTATTATAAACCAATTTTTGGCTAAAATAACTAATATTAAAGAACACTAAATATATTATCAAATTAACAAACGGGACATTAGAAATTTCCCGTTTAAAGAACACTAAATATTTTATCAAATTAACAAATGTGACACTAAATATGTAGTCTCAAACGCAAACGAGACATCAGAAATATTTTGTTTCCATCCCGCCCCCTTTTCAGTTGAAAAAACAAAATTTGTTCTATATTGGAAAATAATTGGTTCATTGCCTTTTTGTTGGGTCGTTCCGGAATTTAAAATATTGGTGAAACTAAACAGAAAATCAAACTAAATATTTAAATAATATACTGAGTTTGGATCATTAATTTAATAATCAATAAATTTGTTTATAACTCCGCACATGCGGGTCCGAACCTAGTAATATACAAATCCAAAATTACCAAGAGTCAAAAACATAATAAAAATTCAGAAAAATTTTCTTTTTTTAATATGTAAACAAAAAACTGTTAATTTTCCCCGGCTCCTAATAAGTAAATAACATGAAAAATATGAGTTTCCAAAACTCTTAATAAAATAGAACCTAAACCTTTACGAAGAAGAAAGACTCTTTTGGCGATTCTTCTCTCAAGTCTAAACCTTTGCGACGAAGCCCTCAAACCCTAACAACTCTCATTCCTCCGGCGAACTTAAACAATGGCAGAACTGAAGTTATCAGAGACTCGAGACTTAACCAGAGTTGAACGAACCGGGGCACACTCACACATACGAGGCTTAGGTCTCGACTCAGTGCTCGAGCCACGAGCTGTATCCGAAGGCATGGTTGGTCAAATCAAAGCACGCAAAGCTGCCGGAGTAATCCTTCAGATGATCAGAGAACGCAAAATCGCGGGTCGAGCTATACTCATAGCGGGTCAACCCGGAACAGGTAAGACCGCGATCGCAATGGGTATAGCTAAGTCGCTAGGGTTAGAAACACCGTTCACCATGATCGCAGGAAGCGAGATCTTTTCTCTAGAGATGTCAAAGACTGAAGCTTTAACTCAAGCGTTTCGTAAAGCTATTGGTGTTAGGATCAAGGAAGAAACAGAGGTGTTGGAAGGAGAAGTCGTGTCGATTTCGATTGATCGACCAGCTTCTGGTGGTGCTGTGAAGAAGACTGGGAAGATAACTATGAAGACGACTGATATGGAATCTGATCATGGTTTGGGACCGAAACTGATTGAGGCGTTGGATAAGGAGAAAGTACAGAGTGGTGATGTTATAGTTTTGGATAGAGTTTGTGGGAAGATCACTAAGCTTGGAAGATCGTTTACGAGGTCTAGAGATTTTGATGTTATGGGATCAAAGACTAAGTTTGTGCAGTGTCCTGAAGGTGAGCTTCAGAAGTGGAAAGAGGTTGTGCATACTGTCACACTTCATGAGATCGATGTTATTAATAGCAGGTTCGTTTCTTGATACTTCTCTGTATTTGTTAATGTTCTCAATTGCTTAGTTTTGAGGTTTTGGTTGAAAAAGATTGCTTCTTTTTGTAGTTTTAGGCTTGGAATTTGATAGAGATTGATACATGTTTGTGTATTTGGTTGATGGTTTAGTGTTAGGTTGTAAAGATCGGTTCTTTTCAACTTTAGGTTTGGACATTTGATAAGTTTTCATTGAATACAGATAAGGATTTGGATTTGGATTAGTCCTTTTCTACATCATAGTCATTAACTGTATTCTTGTTTCATTGCTGTGTAGGACTCAAGGGTTTCAAGCCCTTTTCACGGGTGATACAGGCGAGATCCGAGCAGAAACCCGAGAGCAAATCGATACTAAAGTAGCAGAATGGAGAGAAGAAGGGAAAGCTGAGATAGTATCTGGTGTTCTCTTCATTGATGAAGTCCATATGCTTGATATTGAATGCTTCTCATTCCTAAACCGAGCCCTTGAAAACGACATGTCTCCGATCCTCGTCGTAGCTACAAACCGAGGAATGACAACGATCCGTGGAACAAACCAGGTATCACCACATGGGATCCCAATCGATCTCCTTGACCGTCTTCTCATCATCACAACGCAGCCTTACACTCAAGACGAGATCAGAAAGATCTTGGAGATACGTTGCCAAGAAGAAGACGTGGAGATGAAAGAAGAGGCGAAACAGCTTCTGACTTTGATCGGATGCGATACCTCGCTTAGGTACGCGATTCATCTGATCAATGCAGCTGCTTTGGCTTGCCTGAAACGTAAAGGGAAAGTCGTGGAGATTGAGGACATTGAGAGAGTTTATCGATTGTTTCTAGACACCAAGAGATCGATGCAGTACTTGGTAGAGCATCAGAACCAGTACATGTTCAGTGTGCCTATAAACACTGAGGAGGCTACTGGAGGAGAAGCAGCAGAAAACGAATTCATGGAAGTTTGAGATTCACTTCATTCGAGTTTGGCTTCAGGTTTTTTTTACCCACTTTTTCTAAAAGCCGCCACTTTAATAAAGCTATTTACATTCTCTTCTTCTTTGGACAACACCCCCAAGGAAATAATGGAACGAAAGAAAGAGTGTAAAGAAACTACTAAAAGGCGATTCAAGAACCTATTTTTTCACCTTGACTTTATCGATTAATTGATAGATTTACCATGCGTTTATCAGATTAAATGAATCGTTAAGTAACGAAGATAGAGATGATCCTCTCTGACTCTGAAATCAGTTAGTGAATCTTTATTTTATTTTATTTTATTGTTGTAAATATTTGTAAATTTATTGTTGTCATTAAGTTTCGTGTGTACGAAGCAAGGGTACACTTTAGTGCTTGCTTGAACCATATCCTTGGCTTAATTATCCTACGTAGTTGCTAGACCAAATTGTTGATTTCTTGTTTATAAAAGGTGGGGAAAAAGATCGAACCGAACCAACCAACCAATCCAAATCAAACCAGGATTCATTTATCTGAACCCAAATTGAAAAACTGCTGGCTAGGTTATGCCGTATTAAAAAAAGTCAGCCTTAGGAAGAAGAAGAAGTCATAGCTGACACCGTCAATGTCACCGGAAAAGAAGAAGCTGAAGCCGTCGTCGACGCCAGAATCGATATCGATTATGTCACTTGTTGGATAAGCTTGAAGAGGAAGACTTCCTAATCAAGTTATGATTAGAGAAAATAAGTTCAAGAGAAGATAAGCTCAAGTAATATTTAGGAGTTATCTAAATATTGGTGTTTTCCTAATAGGATTAGGATTTGTGTTTTGATATAGAAGGCTATGTTGAGTTGTGACATAAGCTAAGAGTTTTGAGAGAGAGTTTGAGAGATTGTGTTTAAGAGTTTGAGAGAGACCAAAGTTTTGAGTTATTTTCTTTGGTGATTAATAAAGAAAGTTATTCTTTATTATGAGTTCTTAAACCATCTTTACAAACTAGATTTGGTATCAGAGCTACATGTTTCGAGATCCTGAGAGAGAATTATGATGGAAGTCGCCATTTTGACTAAAAGAAGAGAAGGAAAAGCTTCTTCAATTACAATCAAAAGTATGAGAGATAATAATGTTATCAAAGAAACAAAGGAGGAAGGAAGAAGAGATCTTCCAGAAGGAGAAGAAGTTTCAGGATCTGATTCAGAAGAAGAACAAGAAGACGACCTTGTTGAAAGCTACAAGGAGAATGAGTTGAAGGAAGAGAAGAAAATCAGTCAAAGGAGTCTAACATTGATGCAGGACAAGCTGGCTCTTGCTGCTAAAGTAGACAATCTAGAGAAGGATTTACGTACTGAGAAGGAAATATCAGCCCGACTACAATCAGAGCTTGATCAACAACACAAGAAGATTCACATGTTTGCTGGGACTAAAACACTTGATAAAATCTTGAGTTATGGAAGAACAGAGAAATCTAACAGAGGCTTAGGTTATATTGGACAAGAAGGATCTAACACAGGACAAATCAAGTTTGTGTCAGGAGGTGTCACTCAACAAGTACAAGACAAATCAGAGAGTAATACAATCAAACAAACTGGATGTTACTTTTGTGGAAAGAAAGGACACATAAGAGCTTACTGCTACAAGTACTGGGAAAAAGTAAACAAACTCAGACGTCAAGGAAACTTTTCGTGGAATGGATATCGTAGTCAAATATGGGTAAAGAAATCTGATCTGTATGCATCAAAAGGTATGTCAAGAAAATCTGATCTGGATCAGGATACATCAAGAAGGTCAGGAAGTACAGGAGGGCTTGGATCTCGGTGCAATATGGCAATTGTGACAAAAGAACATGGGGCTACTAGTAGTGGATATTCTCGCTATATGACAAGAACTCCTATAACAGCACCTATAACTGCAGCAAAACCTGCAACAGAAAGTGATAGCATGACAGGAAGCATCGGTGATGGAAAATTTGCTGGAAATTACAAAGCATTGTATGAGCATTGGCTTAAATTGATTGAGGAAAATTCAGTGCTGACTAAAGAGAAAGTGATGTTAGAGATTCAAGTTGTTAAAGGACAAAAGTATGCAATAGAGAAAGAAGAAGAAGCATCACAAGTTAGAATTCAACTTGAAGAAAATCAAAAGAATTTAAGAATGCTTAATAGTGGTACAGAAAAATTGGATCATCTTCTGAACATTGGGAAAACAGATCGACATGGTCTTGGATTCAATGGAAACTCTTCAAACTCAGATTCCTATTTTGTTTATGGTGGAAAAATCACATCTGCAACTTGAGCTGCTACAGAGACTACAATTGGAAAGGAAGGAGACCGTGAATTGATAAAAGATGAAGAAAGGAAGGAGATTTTTCGATTGGTTGGAAATTTGGGTCAATGTCTGTTGTAATTAAATCAGTCCCAGAAAGAGTACAAGAAGAGGAGTTAAAATTATTGTGTAATGATGCTTCTAAGAGAGACAGAGCATCTCAAAGATCCTTTCGGGCAATTGATGGGAACGTGTGTTTGTGGACCACTAATCCGATTGGAAGGCTTCAAGAAGAAATCGTTCGCAAAGTTCATATAAGCGGATAAAGAGATAGTGTTCGTATATTGAGTCTGCAGCTGCTAAAATAATAAGGAAAATAGAAGAATTTGAGGCTTTGAGGCTTGAAATTCATGTTGTGTCATTGCTTGGATTAATGTGTTATTGAGACACAGAATCAATGATGATGAAGAAGAGAAAGATATGCATGATTGTGATAAATGTTTGATCAAAAGAAAAGAAGAAAAATCCTTTCGGAGATCATTAGAGAAGTGATTCGAGAAGTTGTTCAGAAGGAAGTGGTACCTAGTATGAAGTTCCAGCGTGGCTGTGAGCTTCTTAATATCCACTAACTGAAGAAGCAACTCCAGGTAACTCCGGTGAGTCAATAACGTCAAAAAAAAAAAAAAAAAAAAAAAGAGAGAAGGAAAAATTTAGGCAAGTTCATTATGTGAGGTAGAGAAGGAAATTACCTGTGGAGTTCTGAAGCTATGAGAAGGAAATTCAAGATTCAGGTGGAGTGTCTAGTGGTAAAAGAATCCGAGGAAGTGGATTAGTTAGTTAAGGTTCTGGAATTGCAGTAAGGAGATTTCATACTAGGTGGAGCTGTGGAGAAAGTTACCAGCAATTATCGGAGTAGCAAAAGAACACGGATGGTGATTCAAGGGAGAAGCTGCAGAGGAAGAATATCATGGAAACAAGAGTTAAGATTTCATACTTTTTTCAGAAAATCAGAAATCTCAGAAGAGATGGTAAGAGGAGCTTGAGAATACCTGAGATTACAGAGGGTAATGGTGATATAGGAATCACCGGAGATACAAGGATTTGTGGTAGAAATTGCATCTGATTTCATTAGCAAAGAAGAAGATAACGATGACGATGAGATCACCGTAGAAGAACATGCTTTACCGGGACTTGAGACAGAAGCTATTGAGGGAAACGAGTCAGTTTCTTGATGATTTTTATATGTCCATAAGAAGAAAATCAGAATTGATTAATGGGTTCATGGAGTTACCTAGAGGAGTTTTGGAGCCGTGAAGAAGAGTGATCGGTTCCAGGTGGAGTTTCTGTGAGGAGGATAATGAAATCAAAGTCATGATTTCACAGGTTTCTGAAATTTTCAGAAAATTTGTAATCTCACAAGAAAGCAAATGCAAGTCATCATAGTAAAGAGATTTTAGGTCTGGTTGTTCGCCATGGAGGAAGAGAGAAACGGCGAGTTGGGTCACGGTGATTTCGTGAGTTTCGGATTCAGATTTTAAATCGAGAAGCTTCAGTTTGGGTATTGGGTGAGAAGCTCCGAATTCGTTTGCGATCGAGAAACAAGGCGGAGAAGTCTCCGGCGAACGTGGAGGTGACCGGAGTTGTCATCGTCGGAATTGCGTTCAGTTTTAGCATTGGAGAAGAAGAGTCTCGTCGCTTTGTTTTCATCGTTGGAGAAGAAAGACAAAAGAAGTTTTCTTTTGGGCTGGGCTTGTGAAGAAAGAAGTTGAAGTGGACAAAAGCCCAAGGTGGAGATTGTGAAGATATGGGCTTTAGTCACACTTCCTGGCCCAATCCGAATTGGTTTCTTCCTAAAGTGAAATGGCCCAAACTGCAAAGGCTACTCTTCTGCACCACAGGCATTTTGTTGAAACGATTGTTTTTAAATGGAAATTTAAGAGGAGTAACTCATGTTATTGTGGATGAAATTCATAAGCGTTGAATGAATAAATGAAGATGAACAAACAGATCCCAAGAAACCAGAAGAGCCAAATTGCCTTTGTCGTTGAGGCATCCGTAGAAGGCCGAAGAATGGTAGACATTTTAACAAAGGCATTTGGAGGAATCAAGTTTAAAGAGATGAGAGATCTCATGGGTACTCAAGTTTTTCGAGAAAACAAATTTCAAGCTTAAGGGGGAGAATGTTGGATAAGCTTGAAGAGGAAGACTTCCTAATCGAGTTATGATTAGAGAAGATAAGTTCAAGAGAAGATAAGCTCAAGTAATATTTAGGAGTTATCTAAATATTGGTGTTTTCCTAATAGGATTAGGATTTGTGTTTTGATATAAAAGGCTATGTTGAGTTGTGACATAAGCTAAGAGTTTTGAGAGAGAGTTTGAGAGATTGTGTTTAAGAGTTTGAGAGAGACCAAAGTTTTGAGTTATTTTCTTTGGTGATTAATAAAGAAAGTTATTCTTTATTATGAGTTCTTAAACCATCTTTACAAACTAGATCACTTCCCCATGATTAGCTATTGAGCTGCATCGCACGTGTCTCAAGATTGTATGTCTCCCCCTTGTCTCCAAGAGCTTTCGATCTATCCTAACTTCACCGGAGCTTTATGAGGCCCGGTCACACTTAGGACGCACCGAGAGTTGTCTCTATGTGTGCTTAATGTTGAAACCTGATTTGAACTCTAGCCGCTGGTTCACCCTCTGCCGGAAACCTGATAAAACCTCAAACAATGACGACACTAGTACTAGTAGTAAGTCAAGTGGAAATGCTTTGGCTACAGTCCCCATTCCCGATTCTCCTCTTCCGTACAGTCGGGGTCTAGTGGCGGTTGGTTCAGATATCTACAGCATTGGCGTATGCAGTACCTCCTCTAGCGTCATGATTCTGGATTGCATGTCTCACACGTGGCGCGAGGCTCCAAGCTTGCCGGTGGAGCCAATAGGAATTTCTACTAGCGTCCTTGATGGAAAGATATATGTAGCTGCAATTGGAAGCTGTGAAGATTCCTCGAAGAACTTGTTTGAGGAGTTTGACACAAAAACACAAACTTGGGATCCTAAACCTATCTCTTTCAGCGAGACAAAATGGGACTTTTGCATACTCCAAAACCACATGTATTGATGGAAAGTTCCACATGGTGTCTTATTGCCATCGTGATGTGATTGCTTACAGTCCCAAGGAAGGTAGATGGGACAAGGTTGGAGAAGAGCTAAGAGATGTTCTCTATACGGTTTCTCATTGCGTGATAGAGAACGTTTTATACACTTATAATTCTGACCGAGTGTTCAAATGGTTTGACACTAAGACAAGAGTGTGGAGAAAATTGAACGGTTTGGTAAGGTTACCTAAGTTCCCTCCAAGATGTCAAATTCGATTGGTTGATTATGGTGGGAAACTGGCGGTTTTGTGGGTCGATCAATCATCGCCTTATACTAGTCGTGACGAGGATAAGATTTGGTGCGCTGAGATTGCTCTTGAAAAACAAGAAGAAGAAAGTTGTGAAATTTGGGGAGAAGTTGAGTGGTTCGGTCATGTGCTTACAGTTCCTGCAGCAACATGTCGTTTTGAGAAGGTTCTTGCTGTTACTCTTTGATGAATGAATGTGTCACAAAACTTGAAATATGTGTGTGTTAATTCTTTTATTTTTATTTTTATTTTTATTTATTTATTTGGTGTATGCAAAATACGATGAAATGGCTTATTTATGTGACTGCGTTTAACTTCGGAATAAAGATTTTTATTCATCCGACAAAACAAAAAACACACAGAAAAATCGATGAGTGACTCATCAGTCTTTGTCCGAAGCTACAACATCAATGTCGTGTTTCTTCTCTTCCTAAATCTCTTCACTTTCTTCTCCGTTGTCTCCTCCGACGAACATGTCTTCGGTAAGTTTGTGTTGGATTTTGAATTAAGACTTTTTAGGGTTTCGTTCTGTTTTTTATTTTATTTCTGGGACTCGAATTTTTCAGTTTAAAACCACTAAATTTCAAACCTTTTTAACATAATTAAGACAAATTTCGATAGATTGTATACCCAAAAAGATCCAATTTTTGTTTGTTATTGGCAGTTGTGGGTGAAACTGGTTCGTTACAAGTGACTCCAAGAACAGAGGTGAGAGATTCTCCTGGTCTGAAGCAAGGTACAACAGCGAGATGTGAGAGATTACACATCAATGGATTACAAAGACTTAACCATATTGATAGATATGCTCATTCACTGAAGTTGACTCTTTTGAGTAATACATCGAACAGTGTAAGAACAAGTATAGACGTTTGCTTCCACAGGTAAAAAAAATATAGTAACTGTGTTATGTGGTGAGTCAACCTCAGGCCTGGATTTGTCTTAATTCCAAGTTTAAATTCTTGCTGGTTTTAGGAATTCGTCGCGTGCAATTGGAATGTGCTCTAATGGTCAGTGGGAGAAAGTATCAAAAGGGTTACCTTGGGTTGGGATAATGTCACCTTTTGACTACAAGATACTTGATATAAGAACCTATGGTGGCTCATCTGAAGTCGTTACCTTGGAGTTGGTTGCTAAACAAGGTATAGAGTTTGTCTTTGTTTTTTTGTGTGTTTTTGAAAATTATAAAACTAAACAAGGTAGAGTTTGTGTCTTGGCAGAGTTTTTCATGTACCGTATCGTGTTTTTAATGATGGGGATAGTGTTACTGAGTTTGGCTTCTAGACTTAGCAAATCAGTAGCGTTTTACTACATTGGTGCCATCTCCATTGGAATTGTCATTCTTACAACTCTTATCATTTATCAGGTATAAGTTTTCAAAAACAATATCAAAAGCTTTTTGCTTATAATTTCTTGGCTTCCCTCTTAATTAACTCGATCACTGATTGTGTACAGGGGATAAAACGTCTCCCTACTAGAGGGAAGAGTCGGCTTGAGCTATTTCTCTACTCCTCTATGGTGAGAGTTCTCTTCTCTTTGACTTCTTTTGTTTTTATGGAACATTTAGTAACCAAAGCCTTTTTTTCTTAATCTTCTCAGATTGGTGTGGGAGGTTACGTCCTTCAATACATTTGCGGTTTAATTCAAGATCTGCCAATGCGGATAGGAATCAGTGAAGATTTGTACTTTCCTGTATGTAAGTTTGAATTTTTTTTAGAAATACCTTACTTGTTGTTATGTCACATATGCATATTCTGGTTTGATGAATCTTAAAGGGCTTTATGTAAAATTTGCAGCTGGCGATTCTTTTGGTAGCGTCTGTGTATTTGATTGGAGCATGGTCAGGGTTTTGGACTGTTAAGAAATTTGTTGTGACAAAAGATGGTTCTATTGATATTGGTACATCAATCTATGTCTGTTGGACCATCCGAGCTTTTGCTGTGGTTCTGATACTTCAGGTAATTCGTTTTTCTTTTTCTCTACTGTTGCTTTTGGTTCATCTTTAATTATAACTAAACTTTTTTGGGGATGAACAGAGTTCTTTAGATCCCTTGCTTGCTGGAGGAGCGTTGATATCTGGAATTCTCATCACTACAATTCTAAAGAGTATCAGCAGAAAGATGTTAACCCAAAGAAACTATAAGCAAGATGATGGAACTGAGAGTTGTAACTCCGGCTTAATCCATGCTACTACGTTTGCTTCTCCTCGTCCTAGAGGTTTTGACTTATCTTTTTGTGTGTCTCTAGGAGTCTGATTTCATCATTTCATTAATACTAACCCATTTATCTCGTAATGTCCTTGAAGAATCGGTTTTTTTTCTTCTGTAAATGGTCTTTGCAGGTTCCAAGAAGAAGATGATGACAGTACCACTATCTGATTCAGATATATTCCCGTCTTCATTCCACAAAACACCAGAAGGGAGAAGAAAGCTAACAAAGGATGAGTTAGAAAAGTTTACTAAAGAGAGCACGGAAAAGGCGATGAGGGAATTGGTTTCTTCGCCCGGTTTTGGCGAATGGGCGGTGAAAAATGCTACTAGAATCAGCGTTAATCCGATAATGGAATCGTCCAGTAGATTGACTGATACGGTTAAGCGCCGGAGATGGTTCTGAAAAGCGAGCAGCTAGTTTTGAACCAGTCAGAGAGGGTAACTGTAGTGATTCTTGTATTGTAACTCTTTAAGGCACGATTGTTGTAATAACCCTAATTGTTTCTTCTTAGATTGGCTGTGTACGAAGCAACTAACATTGCCTTTATATACCCTGTGGAAACGATCTCATTGTTCTGTTTTGTTTTTGGTCTTGAAATCAGCAAAATATTAACTTTTTACAAGATGGCTTTGGCAGAAAATGCTCTTGATCAAGAAAGATTATATATTTCCATGCAGGCCCGGTGCGTAGCTAAAGCCCATGAAGCAAGGGTTTTAGGCAGCAGAGTCTATTTTCCTCCTTAGTAGGTGCAGAGTTCGATGCTCATGCTGTGTGCTTTTTTACTAATTTTTTTTTTAAATTATGTTTTAGATGGACAAAAAGTAATTTTTGCTTTAAGCAACAATATATGTTGCGCCGGCCCTGTTTCCATGTGTATTAGTAATTTGATTTGAATTCATTTTGCAGATATATACATAAAAGCTATACTTTTTATAATGGGATATTTCCAGATTTATGAAATGCCTTTTGCAAAAATTAACCTTGACATACAAAACGTAAGGACCTCCCACTTTTCCATGAGTGTAGTCATCACTCATCAATGATGTGAAACTCAACATGTTACTTAGTACATAGTAGTATTTATTTGTATAATGGAAGATGATTATATAATATAGGCCACTAAGTGGTAGTAGTGGAACATGTAGAGGGAAGGTTTCAACTAACAATAACCTAAATTTTTTGATAACCAATAAAGAAAAGATTGAATATTGTGGTGTGGGTCAAGGGGAAATTGCATTTTAATTGAATAATTCCACAAAAGTGAGTTGGTCGTCTCTCACTTATAATTGTTTTAAAATCATAGTTTAACTTTAAACATATAAATCTAAGATTAGTCCTTGGAGAGAACATGTCTTTTGTCTCCTAAACCTCCTTTATTAATCATCATTATTATCACTAATCCTATTTTTATTCCATTCACAGCGAAGAAGAAGAAGCAAAGAGTTCGTTATATAGAAAGATAAAACAACCTCAGATAAGAGCAAACCATAGAACAAGATGTCTTATCAAGATCAACACCATCCCGTTGGTGCTCCTCCTCCTCAAGGTAATTACCAATTCTTTTTTCCTTCATCAAATCTTTTAAGTTTATAGGTATCTTTGTTTCTTGTTTCTCAAGTTTTGATGTTGTTATTTTTCAGGGTATCCTCCTAAGGAAGGTTATCCACCACAAGGATATCCTCCTGCGGGATATCCTCAAGGAGGATATCCTCCGGCGGGTTATCCTCCACCGGGTCAGGGATATCCAGCACAAGGCTATCCTCCACCGCAATATCCTCAAGGTCCTCCACCGCAGTATCCTTATCAAGGTCCTCCACCGCCCCACTATGGTCAGGATCCACATAAGAAGAAGAAAGACAAGGATTCAGGCTTTATGGAAGGATGGTGCGTTGACCCAAATCTCTCTCTCTCTCTTAAATTATAACATATATAGTCTTCAAATGCTTGAAGCTGATGAAACGGAGTAACCCTCTTCTAGATGAGACATTTTTTAAAATAAATTTTGGTATGCAGTAAAATGGATAATTCAAAGTCTATATGCTTGCTTGTGAATGGTACTTATAAAAATGTGTATTTGTGTCATAACAGTTTGGCTATGCTCTGTTGTTGCTGTCTCTTGGAAGCTTGCTTTTGATCGGAGGATGAACCGTTGACCGTCTTGAGGATGCCATTGTATTTTTCCATAATATAAAATGTTAAAAAGTTGTGTTTGATCAACATTTAGATCTCTTCTTCTTCTGGTTATGTGTGTCCACGTTTTGGGTTTGTTTCTCTCCTTTATTTTTATTTTTTGTTATGAATCTGAATTTGACTTATGGTCTTGTTTATTTTTATGACTACTGATTGTATCAGGGTATGTGCAGCCCATCTTTTGTATATGTAAAAAGTGTGTTGTCACTTTTGTATCAAAGCCATTCCTTTTTTCTTTTTCTTTATTTTTTCAGTATATCGTCAAAAAATTTATTAAATTTTCTATTCAATCAAACATAATCTTTTGTTCAGCTCCCTCCTCAGTCCTGTAAAATCTAGTTTTAGTAGATTAATGACGTTTTAATTCACTTGTAGTTATATCTCGGTTTGACACGCTAATTATTATATATCGCAAAGTACTTTTTAGTTATGTGAAAACACGAAAATTTGATGAATATTATGAATGGTAAAAAATAGTGGAAACAAGTTTTCATTAAAGATGAGAACAAGGGTTATACTATCATTCATCCTCGTTAATTTTACAAAATAATCCCTAAAGGTTTAAGATCAAATGGGTGTTATTGTAACTAAATAAAGTTTAAGACGAATTTATAAACTGGAGGATAATAAAGGGCTCCTCAAAAAAATCGATACATTATATCATCCTTCCTTCCTTCGTAGCTGAATCGAAAAAAATAAAGGTCAAGTTTTTATGTGTCTTCTTCTTCTTCTTCCTTTGTCTCTGCGACAATTGTAGATTCAAAATTTGATCCATGACACTCTTCTCCACAGCTTCCTCTCTCATTCGCTACAGCTTTCTCAGGCATGCGCTTCTTCTTCTTCCTCTCCTTGTTATTTTTTTTCCAATTTCCCTGATCGAAAGCTTTAATCTTTTTCTCATGCTTAACGATGATTTGGCTTGGCATTACTATTGAATTACTAATGCAATTGAAAAAAAGCTTATGGGTTGTTTTATTAAAACCAGATATAACTCTCTCTTACATCTCATTTGTATTCAGAATTATAAAGTATTGATCTTTGTGATTGTTTTCATCTGCTTTACAGAGAAATGAAGCCAAGACATTAGAAGTTTTTGTTGTTGTTCTTGTTGTTGGTGTTGTTGTTGTGTGTGTGTGGTTGTGGAGAATTTTGAATTATTTTTATGATAAACTTGTGTGAATGGGAGCTCCAAAGCAGAAGTGGACAGCAGAAGAAGAGACAGCTCTTAAAGCTGGAGTACTTAAACATGGAACTGGAAAATGGCGTACCATTCTCTCAGATCCTGAGTATAGCTCAGTTTTGAAGTCTCGTTCAAATGTGGATCTCAAGGTAAAAAAAAACAAGAACTTGAAAGAGAAGAGAGAGAGAGAGAGTATAGGAACTTACATAGTTGTCTAAAACCATTATTTAACAGGACAAATGGAGAAATATAAGTGTAACAGCTTTATGGGGATCTAGGAAGAAGGCTAAACTCGCACTTAAAGGAACTCCTACGTCGGGTCCTAGGCCAGATGATAACGCTACAGCTATTACCATTGTGTCTCTGGCTAATGGTCACATTGGTGATGCAGGAGGACAACTGATGAGTAATGCACCATCTCCTCCTGCAGGTTCTTGTGAACCACCAAGAGCTTTTAAAGGACCCTTTACAAGGTTTGGCTTCTTCTTGTATTTGTATGAATTCTTGATGCTGTGGATGTAGAGTATGGGAATAGTGAGGAATACAATGAATCTAAGGGCTTATTCTAGTCTATGTTTCTTGAAGATTATTCTGAGTTCTGATATGGTTGTTGTAGTGTGGATAAGATTATTTTGGAGGCCATTACCAATTTGAAGAGACCGTTTGGTCCTGACGGGAAGTCGATCTTGCGGTATATAGAGGTACTCTTTCTATGTCGTTAAGCATTCTTTCTATGTCATTAGGCATTGCTGCACCTATATACAATCATCAAGGACCTTAGTGTAGCTGTAAATTTTTCAGGAGAATTTCAAGATGCAACCGGATTTGAAACGGCTTGTGTCTTCAAGACTAAAGTATTTGACAAATGTTGGAACATTAGTTAAGGTAAAAAGAAAACACTTTGATCGAAACTTCTGCTTGCAAAAATCCCCATATATATATTACTTACTTAACAATGGTTTACTTCTTGGGTTTGCTCTCATCTTTCAGACAAAGCACAAATATAGGATTTCTCCAAATTATATGGATGAAGGAACGAGACAAAGGTCTCCTCAACTCTTTTTGGAAGGAAACAAGGAAAATACTCCAAAACCAGAAGAGAACGGCATCAAAAATCTTACTAAATCCCAAGTAGATGGAGAAGTTGTAATAATAAAGGGCATGACAGAAAAAGAAGCTGCTGCAGCCGCTGCAAGAGCCGTGGCAGAAGCAGAATTTGCAATAGCAGAAGCTGAAGAAGCGGCAAGAGAGGCAGATGAAGCAGAAGCCGAAGCTGAAGCTGCCCATATATTTGCAAAAGCGGCAATGAAAGCTTTGAAGTATAGGATGCATAGCCAAACTCGGTAAGAAGTAAGAAATCATTGATGTTGTATGAGTACTAGTGATACTGTATTGTTGATATTATCGTTTTGATATAATCTTCAGGTTATGTCAATTTTCAAATTTGCATTGCTGCAGTGTTTTTGGTCAGTTAACAGTGTAAATTCTGCAGCATGTACTGTCTTCTAACTCCATTGATTATGTAAAACCTGTTCCTTTTTTCGTCTTCTTCTTCTTCTGTTGATCTGTTTTTGCTAGTAACTTCAGTGTTCTCGGGACCCATTTTGAAACTGGTTTGAAGAGAAATAAATAAGGCAATGTCCATTGATTGTACAACACAGCTTATTTCCTTTTCCTTGGATTTTTAGAAGTTTTAAAAGAGGCACTTTATGTTTTAGTGTTTCTGAAATTTCAAAGCCTTAAGAATAGAAAACAATTCACATCTAATATACAAAGACAAGACTGGACCAAACCAGACCAGACCAGCATGTGAGACAGAAGACAAAATAAAGACAAACTCTTGTTTCACACGAAAAAAATTGTCTTCAACAATCATCAACATAAGACTAAGAAGATCAAGAAGAGACGACATCTGTTGTTGGTGAAGTTAAGTTCTGTGATATCGAGTGATTTACAAACCAATCAATGATCTGATCAATGGTGGTAGGATTCTTGCAGGATATCATGAAACAGCAGACTTCTCTATCTGTAAGCGCACTAATCCCCTGCAACAATAACAATGCAAGAAACATAATCATAAGCTAAATGAATTGCCTTTTGTGTGTTCAGTATGTAGAAACAGGCTATACATTTCTTCTGTAAAGGCTTCTTTGGACAAAGCTCCAGGTTTGTCAATCTTGTTTCCAATAACCAGAAGAGGGATACCGTTAAGCGAAGCATTGCTCAACAAATCATGGAGTTCACTTTTCGAGACACTTAGGTTACCAGGATCTGCTGCATCAACTACGTACCTAGAATTGGAATCAACATGAAACCATATTGTGGAATAATAAGCCGGGCATTAAAGATAACAGAAACCTGAGTCTTATAAGATCCTTACGCAATCGCAGAAACATGGCGGCAGTAACGTTCCCACAGGCTGCGGAATCTTGGTTGACCACCAAGATCCCATAGTCTGATAGTAACATTTTCTTTTGTCACTTTCCTCATGTTAAACCCAACCTGATAGAAAAACAACAAAAGACGAATCTCTTCGTGTTGATTGAAAGACGTATTTTATAAGAGGTGTAGTGTAACACTTACGGTAGGAATCATGTCTTCATTGTGTCCACCAGTCTATAAACAAGAAAAAGATGAGAGTAGATATCAGATTCCCCAAGGCAATAATCACCAACAACTAAATGTTAAGAAAATATAAAAGGGATGCATAATACTATACTCACCGCAAGAACATTTACAATTGATGTCTTTCCTGCATCTTGAAGTCCTATCAGGGAAAGCTCCATTTCTTGCTTGAAGAGAAGAGAGTAGTATAAACTTTATTGAAACAAACAAATAATTCTCAAAATATCAACCAAGAGAAGAAGAGGGACAGCACTAAGTTTTGTTTTTTACTTTTAGTAAAGAATATATAATTTTATATTAGATTGTTGAGGCCTGAGGTAATGGAGGCAACACGCCACACCAAATATTATTTACTTACAAACATGTTTACATACATACTGTAATTGGCTAAGGTAATTATTGGTAAGTACCATTGAATCCTTATTGATTATTTAGAGAAATTGCAATGTTTCAATTTACCTTCCATGTGAGAGACTCTAACTACAGTTGCAGCTATATAATACGCAGAGTTTATATCTCTTCCTACTGAACGCCCGTGGAATTATTAGAAGAGTAAAAAAAAATAAGGTCACTTATGTTTATGTGTTTCCAAAATTGCAATTGCAAAGCCTTGAAAATAGAAAACAATCCACATCTAATATACAAAGACAAGACAAGACTGGACCAAATCAGGCCAGACCAGCAGGATAGACAGAAGACAAATAAAGACAAACTCTTGTTTCACAGGAAAATTTGTCTTCAACAATCATCATCATCATCAACCAGACAACACAGGAAGACTAAGAAGATCAAGAAGAGAGAATAATATGTTCTTGGTGAAGTTTTAGTTCTTTGATTTTGAATGCTTTACGAGCCAATCAATGACCTGATCAATGTTGGTAGAGTTCTTGCATGATATCATGAAACAGCAGACTTCTCTATCTGCAAGAGACGTAAGCCCCCTGCAACAATAAAAATGCAAAAAACATAATTAGATCGAGCTGAGTTGTGCTGTATTTGGAGTGTTCAGATGAAATAGCTATACATTTCGTCGGTTAAGGCTTCTTTGGACAGAGCTCCAGGTTTGTCAATCTTGTTTCCAAGAACCAGAAGAGGGATACCGTTAAGCGAAGACTTGCTCAATAGATCATGGAGCTCACTTTTCGAGACACTGAGGTTGTCAGGATCTGCAGCATCAACTACATACCTGGAAATGGAATCAACAAGATGAAACCAAATTGTGAGAGATACAAAATGAAGAGAAACCTGAGTCTAATATCCTTACACAATGGCAGAAACAGCGCGACAGTAACGTTCCCACATGCTACGGAATCTTGGTTGACCACCAAGATCCCATAGTTTGATTGTAACATTTCCTTTTGTTACTTTCCTCATGTTAAACCCGACCTGAAAAAAAAAAAACAAAAGGAGAATCTCTTCATGCTATTCCAAAAGGCAGGTAAAAGATGTAACGTTATACGAGATGTAGTGTAACGCTTACCGTGGGAATCATGTCTTCA
Organism: Camelina laxa; assembly: GCA_024034495.1. Taxonomy (NCBI): domain Eukaryota; kingdom Viridiplantae; phylum Streptophyta; class Magnoliopsida; order Brassicales; family Brassicaceae; genus Camelina; species Camelina laxa. Next base: position 11,891,983 of record CM043882.1, on the reverse strand, counting down.
CTGTATCCACCAGTCTAAACAAGTAAATAGATGAGAGTGGCTATCAGATCCCCAATCAAAATCATCTGAGTGTTAAAGAGAATATCAATAGTAAAATACTTACCGCAACAACATTAACAAGTGATGTCTTTCCTGCATTTTGGAGTCCTATCAAAGAAAGCTCCATTTCTTGCTTAAAGAATAGGCTGCAAAAACATATCGAAACAAAGACAAAATGAATACCGAATCGAAATCACTTTTGTTCCAGGGCACGACTCACGAACAGAAAGCATAGAAACATAATAAAACACGAAAAAGAACCAATCTTTCATGAAATTCTAAGCTTTTTTAGATACTGTTCAATACTACTTTGGGATGAACAAAGGCATTTTTTCACAGCTCCTTCATAAACCACAATAATCACACCGCTAAGTTGAAAGATGCTCTCTCATTCTTACATGGCTAAAACTGGCAATCTTAAAATCTAAGAAAACAAATTCACTTTTCTTCCCCTTAATGTCACCACAGAAGAACATAATTACCTAAAAAAAAAACCCTAAAAACTTGGCAAATCTAATGCCTAAAAAAGTTCGTCTCTTTGAAACTACAGAACGTTTCTATGATCAGTACAAGAACCTTGTCAAATCTTCAATAAACCAAATTAATTAGAACAAGACCACGATTCAAGTACAGCTGAGCTGATTACGGTGATGATTTCAATTCCAATTTCTCATAAATTTTCAAAATCTAGCGGAGCAAAGCAACAAACAAACTCAAAATCTAACGATAAAACATAAATTTTTAGCTCAATATAATCAAAGCAAGAGTAGAAAGATTGAATACGAAGAAATCTAAAAAGGAGGGGATCTCACACACCTACGAAGCCAATTGAGAAAAGCTTCCCACAAACCCATTGATGATTTCACAAAAATAAACAAAAAAAAAAAAGCTCCGAAACAAACAGATCCGCCGGTTAGATTCTCCTCCACGGGATCTCTCTGAGAAGAGAAGCTTCTTCTTCTTCTTGTTGTCCTCCTCGTTCCTCGCCTGCTCTCTCTCTCTCTCTCCCAGTGACGGCGAATTAAAAAGAGTCAAAGCTACGTAATCTCTACCGTTCGATTTTTCTTCTGGTCCACCAAATCAACGGTTTAGATCTTCTTTTAATTTTTTGATTGATACACCGAGAATCATGGGGTTGCTATTTTCAAAATTAATTCATTATTTATTTAGAAAATTTGAATTAGCCAATCAGAGGAGAGATACGGTGACACATATACACCAGAAGTTAGGAATAAGAGAATTGTATGGATTAAATACACAAAATCACCTAACCCACTCGCGATTTAAGAAGCGCGTGTCTACCACGTACGTACCGTCTATTGTTTTTTTTTGTATTTATAGCTGGGGACGGTGTGGTAGCCGCCAAAGGATTTTGGCGGTGGTGGTGATATGATCGGGAATGTGCAGTTACACGTGTCGTTTCTCAATCATTTGTGGGTTGAAATCTATATGTTAATGGATTCTTTGTCATGGGCCTTTATTTGACCCAATATTGGATGAGTCTACCCATTAATGATTTTTTTTTCTTTCTTGTAATGATGATTATGTAATTTTTTTTTTTTGATTATGTATTTACACCTTGCATTTTCCATTCATGAATCTCTTTATTGAATTTCATTAATTAACTACCAAATTTTATGAAATGTTATTTGAAGTCTAGTTTATCTTCTAAAGATATAATAAATAAATGATTTACTCATCACTTTTTTCTTTGCTGCCTTGGAGTGAGATTTTGACTAAAATGACTAGTGTTAAATAAAAAAGGAAAAATAAAAGCTTTCATAATGTTGCAAAACTATAAATAAATTAAAGTTTTAAAGAGTTAAACTTCATTCTGACAAAAAAAAAAAAAAAGAGTTAAACTTCATTAACTTTTATTAATTGTTTGGCTTCTTCATTAACTGTAAACATAAATAAATTGAAACAAGCGAGAGAGACCAGAGAAACAAAAAAAAGGTGAAAAACGAATTGGTCAACCACTAACGCCGTTATAGGTTTAACACTTTCTTATTGCATGAATTATTATCCAATTATTGATTTAACAGATATTAAAAAAACGTACACTAGAGAACATATAACTCCAATAATGTGTGATTTCTTATAGAATATAGGCCAACAAAAAGAAAAAGAAAAAAATCAGAACTCCCAAATGTTAAAGTTAAAAAAAAAAAAAAAGAAAGCATATTTTCATCGAATTACTTTACTTGTCGTCTAAAAATTACTCTCATATATATATTGGACAATTTACATTTTACAAAACAACTACTTGAAGCTATTATTTTAAATTGGAAGGAATGGTATATAATTAGCATTAAATGATTAATGGAATCCTATACTGAAGGAGAAAAATTTTATTAACAGGACAATCATTACATTACTTAAATCAAATGAAATTAAAAATAAGTGAAATTAAACAGCACGACAAGATCCCAAGAAAAAGCAACAAAACAAAAAAACCAGAGAAACTCATCAGACTTAGTAAAGGAGAAGTATATCAGCAGCAGTCTCGTCCTTTTGGTCGCACGTCTGAATCACCATCATCATCATCATCATCAAGGACCTCTCTTTGTTCCCGTGACAGATCCTTCTTAACCAAATACTTCACCGACCCATTCCTTTTATTTCATCCAACCCAATTCGACTCCTGGGTTCCTTAATTACGTTCCTAAGTTCGACCTTCTTCTCCGGACAATCTCAGAACCAACTTATATATATATATCAAAGTTTGTTGTTTTCTTCAGACATTGCTTACTCCAGAGCAAGCTAAGGTATTCAAGACTCTTCATTACATGTCGGAAACTTCGGCTCCGGCTGTTCTTTCAGGTGAGAGATCCTCTCTCCTAATTTTTTTTTTTTTTTTGTTATCTTCTGTCTATTTGGGATCTGGTATCAGAAATTATGCTTATTTTTTGCTAATTAAGTTGCTGATTTGACGAACATAGCATTAGTTTGATTATTTTGCTTATGTTGAAGCCAAATCTGTTACAGAGGAAACATTTGTAATCGCCCATTAGGCCAAAACAAATCTACTTAGCTTATTTACATCACTTTTTTTATTTGTTAATGTAACAGTTGTACTTAAACGTTAGATACTTAAGTTTAGATAATGGGTACTTATGTTTTCTTTGTTTTGGTGTGTGTGTTGAATCTACTACATAGGTTGTGTATTGTGGAGATAAATCTTGGATACAGAGATGAGGATGATGAAGAACAAACACAACAAGAAACCAACGTCTCTGCGTTGTTCACCTTTCACTTTAGTCTCAGCAGTTGTGGGATGTGTTTTCATGATTCATCTAACCATGTTATATTGTAGCAGAAGATATAGTGTAGATCTTGTTGAAGTTTCACCTCGGTTACTAATCCACCATCCCATTGTCCGTGAGCTCGAACGTGTTGAAGAAGAGAATATTCACATGCCGCCTCCGAGGAAGCGTTCTCCTCGAGCTATCAAACGGAAACCGAAGAGACCAACCACTTTAATTGAAGAGTTTCTCGACGAGAACTCTCAGATTCGGCATCTTTTTTTCCCTGATATGAAATCAGCTTTTGGTCCTACCAAGGGTGATGTTAATGATACATCGCATTACTATTTCCCGGGGAGAATTTGGACTGATACTGAAGGTAACCCGATTCAAGCACACGGCGGTGGCATTTTGTATGATGATGTATCTAAAGTTTACTATTGGTATGGTGAATACAAAGATGGACCAACTTATCTTTCTCACAAGAAAGGAGCCGCTCGAGTAAGTTTACTACACTTTCTTGCTTTTGCTTTCTTGAGTAATGTGACACTTTTGAATCAGAAATGTGAAAAACAGTTTCTCTTGAATTTGTTTCAGGTTGATATTATCGGTGTTGGATGCTACTCATCGAAAGACTTATGGACATGGAAAAACGAAGGCGTTGTATTAGCAGCCGAAGAAACAGACGAGACACATGACTTACACATATCCAATGTCCTCGAACGGCCTAAAGTAATCTACAATTCAGACACCAGTAAATACGTGATGTGGATGCATATAGACGATGCAAACTACACTAAAGCTTCAGTTGGTGTAGCCATCAGCGACAACCCAACAGGTCCATTCGAATACTTGTACAGCAAATCGCCACACGGGTTCGACAGTAGAGACATGACCGTCTTCAAAGATGATGATAACATCGCATACTTGATATACTCATCAGAAGACAACAGCGTGCTACATATAGGTCCTCTAACCGAGAACTACCTCGATGTGAAGCCGGTAATGAAGAGAATCATGGTTGGACAACACAGAGAAGCTCCAGCTATTTTCAAACACCAAAACACTTACTACATGATCACTTCCGGTTGTACTGGATGGGCACCAAACGAAGCATTGGCTCATGCAGCTGAGTCTATAATGGGTCCATGGGAGACATTAGGGAATCCATGTGTAGGTGGTAACAATATATTCCGGTCAACGACGTTTTTCGCGCAGAGCACGTTTGTGATTCCGTTACCAGGTGTTCCTGGTGTGTTTATATTTATGGCTGATAGGTGGAATCCAGCTGATTTGAGAGATTCGAGATATTTGTGGTTACCGTTGATAATTGGTGGACCGGCTGATCGGCCTCTTGAGTATAATTTCGGGTTTCCTATGTGGTCGAGAGTTTCTGTATATTGGCATAGACAATGGCGATTGCCTTCAGCTACAGAGAAGATGATTGCTTAGAAGTTAGAAAAGATTACTTCTTCTTATTCTTCTCTTTGTCTGTTGTGTTGCTGCTGCTCATTGTCATTGTTATTGTTGTTGTTGTTGTACTACTCTGTTTTCATTTACAGGTTAGAAAGAGAGAGGCTGTAGGCCATTGTGAATACTGAATACAGATCACTTTGAGGATATAGTGTATGAGTTCTGTTACATTTACTTTAGGACACAGTTCTTGTTACATTTTGGTTTACATGTTCTGTGTGTTACATAACATCTTCTCCTATGGTCCGACCCGGATCCGGAAATTTAATTTGTCCTTTTAAAAATTAAACCCGACCCGAACTCGGAAAAAGGGTTTTTACCTATTTTAAAATTAGGTCACCCGCAATAAACCCTTGTCGACGTTTCTATTGCCGGTGATTTCGTAGTTCGCCGTTAGACGGAGAGACTAAGTGGAGAGATTTACGGAGACGGTGTTGTTAGAATGGCTGATCGAGAGAGAAGTGGAGGAGATAGCAGCAGCGAAGAGGAAGATCCCAAGTGGAAAGCTGCAATCAATTCGATAGCCACAACCACCGTTTACGGCGCCTCCGCCACGAAACCCGCAGCTACTCAGACACGTGAAAACGGAGATTTTCGTCTCAAACCTAAAAAGCTAACACATGGGCAGATCAAGGTTAGTCATTAGAGCAATGCTCTGTTGATGGCAATTAGACTTTTTGTTAATGGTTAATGTAATTTATCTTCTGCAAAGTTGAATTTGGGATGAGAGGAGGTTTGGTCTATTGGGTTCTAATTGCAATAACTTGTTGATTGAGTTATTGTGACCAGAGAGTTGATTGTATATGAGTGATCAGTGTTTTGGGTGTTCTGTTTTACTACTTTGTCTATCTCTAGTCATTGTTGGTTAGGTATTGCTTTCTCTAGTCATTGTTGGTTAGGTATTGCTTTATCTAGTCATTGTTGGTGTTTATTAGTTGCTGATTAAGTTAAGCTTGATAACAGGTGAAGAACCTTTTGAATGAGATGGTGGAGAAGACTTTGGACTTTGTGGAAGATCCTGTCAATGTTCCTGAGGATAAACCGGAGAATGACTGTGGAGTTCGGTTATTTAAGCGGTGTGCAACTGGCATAATCTTTGATCATGTAGGTTAGTCATCACCGCTTCCTCTCTTTGGAGTCTCCATATCTGAATCTTTAATCTATGAATCCGTTGAGAAACTTATTTTCATTAATTTCTTGTTAAACAGATGAGATTAAAGGACCTAAAAAGAAGCCTAATTTACGCCCTGACAGAGAAGTTGAAGGAAACTCTAAAGAGGTTGTTGTTAATCCTGTTTTTCACTTCAAGCATTGTTCTGTTTTGAGCTGCTGATTATGAATCTGTCAAAGCTAATAATGTCTTTCTCTTTTGTGTGGTTAATGCAGTTTAAGAAACGAATAAAATCAATTGCTGTTGATGGGTCGGATATTTTAACTTCTGCTACGGAAGCGGCTAAGAAAGCCTCGGCTAGATTAGAGGCAAAAGAAGCGGCAGCGAAAGCTAAAGCTAAGAAAGAGGAAGAGAGAATCGCAGAATTGAAGAAAGTAAGAGGAGAACAATGGTTACCTTCTGTTGCAAGGATTATGAAAAAGGAAATGAAGGTAAGGTTTCTCATATTTGTGTTGCTTCATTCTTGTCTTAGTTAGTAACACATCAACTTAACAAATCTTGCTATATATATGCAGCGTGAAAAATATGCGAGATATTAGTCTGCAATGTCGTGAAGATCCATCGAGCTTTCCTTCTTTTGAACTTATTGTCATTAGTTTTGGAGTCTCATTAATCGAAGAAGAAACACAGAATCATTCACTTCTTGGCTACAAAACTTTTAGTGAAAGAAGGTTACGAAATTTTTTGTTATGTAGAGTAGAGAGAGATTATTTGTTCTTGATGTAGTGAGAGTGAAGTTCTTCAGAGATGTTGTCATCATCATCATCGTCTTTGATCCAGACGAAATCTTCTAACCCATCATAAATCTCCTCGACTGCATATGCATTTTTCTTGGCTCCTTGTTTGTTGGATGTATAGAAAGCATTCTTTATTCCCTTGATCAGTCTTTTTCCGAGACTTTTCTGCGGCTGCGGTTGCGGTGGAGATGATGCTCTTCTTCGCTGGAACGTTGTGCTCAGGTTTGAAACCGATCCTCTCTCACCTCTATGCGTCTTGTTTACGTTACTCGGTTGTTGTACGCAATGGAAACTCGCTGATCGAGCAGAATCCATCACGCTTCTTGACCTCGACTCGATGATGATCCGTTCCGACTTCTGCTTCTCTGATTCTTTCGATAAGAATTTCTTCATCGCCTCGAGCTCTTTCTCCAAGCTCTCGATCCTCGAGCTCGTGGAGTTCATCGCAGCTCTGAGTCTACAGTTTTGCCTCGCAGCCGTGTCTCGCTGCAGAAGCGAACCGAGCGTCACGGATGAGTCTCTTGCGTCCGCGATCTCTTGATGTCGGCCTCCAACAGGAGGAGCAGTAGAGGCGACCGCAGCAGCAGCCATGATCGAGTGGCGCGTGTTAAGCTGCTCTTGCAGCATCGCACGTACGATAAACCTCAGGGGCATTTTCGGGTTTTGAACAGAGTGAAGTAGTAACGGCGGCGAGAGTTTATCACAGTCTATCGAATTACATATCCGAACCTTCTCTTCCTCCGTTATCTCTCCGTCATGTACCTACAAAAAAATTCCATCCAATCATTAAATGACACGTAACCTAATCAGTTAAGATTGACGTAAATTACGAAACTACCCTTTACCTTGACATAAGCATCAACGATTCTGTAGAGCAAATCATGACGCGGGAACCGCTGCTGCACGGCGTCGGCGACAATGCTAAAATCGCCGGCGGGAAGTCTAACGGCTTCCTCGAGAAACTCGTTAACGCAGTCACCGTTTCCGGTTTCCGTCAAAGCTTCGACACATCGCCCGACCAAAAAGGCCGTCGTTTCAGACTCCGGGAGCTGGAGAAGACACGAGCGGAGAACGATCTGAATGTAATCAACGTTGACGAAGACGACTCGTCGGAGATAAGACTCAGTCAAGTTCCTCAGAGTCTCTCTTCCTCCTCCTCTTACAGCTTCCGTCGTCATATGAAGAAGCTCGACGGCGATTCTCAACGAAACGACATTGAACGGCGTTAGTTTGACGTGAGCGCCGTAACAGAAACCGGCAACTAACGAGAACGTTTCAGCCGTTATGTTTAACGGCGGTGAGAGAGTTAATTCTTTAACGCCCGTTAGGTGGCGTTTTAAATAGCCACTCCTTGTTGACAGAGTATCCTATGGGATAACAATTTAAACACATCACATAACCTCCCCAATAAAAAATTTAAAACCAAACCTTTTTGCCTATTTGCAATAAATGTGTAAAATATTTTTAAATTTATTACAAAATATAAATTAAACATCAAATATAAATATCATAAAATCGTTCAAAGTTTTTTTTTATTTTTTTGATGAAAATTAAAAAAAAATGTCCGAAATTGACAAATAAAGTTTGGAAAAAAATATGTAACCTTGTGAAGATGGAACCTTGTGCCTCCCACATTTACGAACACATCAGGTTTTGAGTTATTAGCCAACGACCTTGAATAAATAATACAAAAATCATATCAAATTAAAATAAGTAACACCCAAAAAAAAAAGAGAAATTAATTATAATGTGGTAAAGATTTGGTAATTTTCTAATTAAGAGGAAAATTACCATATATGGACTCTAGAATCAAGCTCCATGGAAGGAGAAGAAGAGAGATTGATACGTCGTTGATGATGATGAGGGGAAAGAGACAAAGATGATGAAGAAGAAGAGAAAGAAGAATTAGAGTGGTCGTCGACGTAATCTTCTTCTTCATAGATCGTATCTACAAACCCTAAGTTTGTCCATCGCTTCATTGTTTTTTTTTTTTTTTTTCTTTTTTAAAGAGAAGAAGATATGAAAAATAGAATGAGAATATTTGGTGTAATCTCTTGTTAAGAAGAAGAAGAAGAAGATTCGAAATCGCCGGTTAGGTTTTTAGAGAGAGTAAAGAAGAAGAGAAGGAAACATTGCGACAGTGAATAAGGCAATAAATGTGAGATAGAGCAATATGGGAAATAAATGGATTTGTTGTGATCGTTATTATATGCGTGAAAGTCTTTAAATGCGTTTTTTCCTTTTTTCTTACACCATTATCATAAACCCTTCTTACTATCGTTTAAAGATGGACCACGTCCACATGTGTTTACAACATGTACATATTGGTTTGGTTCTCTAACATTCAAACTTTTTCACGAGATTTAAATTACTGTATAGGTTTAAATTAGCTTAAATTGTTGTGTCTATATAGTAGTACTAGTCATTAAGTTTGGTTTGTCTTTTTCTTACCTATAATCAGCATACTTGTCGTTTGTAGTGATATTAACCATGGATTGTTTATATCAATTAGTTCGTACAACCCATCCTCAACAAAATTAGTTTGATCGGCCAATTTAAAACATAGTCCACTTCCCATGACACTCATTGTTTCTCTTCATAATTTGTGATATTTTCACCCACACTCATTGTTCTTCATATATCTTTTGGATGTAAAACAACATTTTTCAGTATATATGTATATATTTTTCATATGCCCAAATAGACCATTTATTTGTTGGTCCGTCCATATGTATATTGATATGGGCATGATCATGGACAGCCCACCCAATTGACAGTTATAATAAGTCGGATAGCCTTACAGATCTTAATTTTCAAACACTAGCAATTAAAAAAGAAACTAAAAAAATAAGTTACAATTATTCAATTATGCTTTCCAGTCCAAAGAAAAACGAAGGTTTTGGTTCGGAGCTTCTTTAGATATCAAAAAATTATATTTGTCAATAACAGATTGTATATGAAAAGTCTTTTATAGTTTTCTTTTTTAATTCTTGATGTGTTATCTTCTTTATACATGTATATGAACTTCTCTATAACTTTGTGAAATTAACAAAGATATAAACTACATATAGTATAATAATTCACAAATCATCCAAGCTTTATGTTTTTGTTTCTCTCCTTTTCACCAAAATATTAATTGCAGGATATAGCTTCTCTAAATTGCATGATACAACTAGGGATGTTAATATGGGTCAGCAAACTCATTTATTAAATGGGTATGTTGAACTAAAATGAGCCAATTTATACCCATTTATGGAAAAAAATTAAATGGGCTTAAATGGGTTTCCCCATTTAATTATATGAGTTTTATTATAAATAAGTGGGTACCCAATTAGACTCATTTATGTTGATATTTTTATTAAATATTTACCATATAAATATATTTTTTTTTGCCAAAATTGTAAAATCACATTTTCTCGCCAAAAACAGAAAATTATATTTTTCTCAAAACTGTGTTTTTCCGCCAAATTCATAAAAATGTGTGTTTCCCGCTAAAACCGCAAAAACATGTTTTCCCGCCAAAACTGCAAAAACGTGTTTTCCCGCCAAAACCACAAAAATATGTTTACCCGCCAAAATCGTGTTTCCCGCCAAAACCGCAATAACGTGTTTTCCCGCCAAAACCGTAAAAACGTGTTTTCCCGCTAAAACCGCAAAAACGTGTTTTCCCGCCAAAACCGCAAAAAAAACGTGTTTTCACCAAAACCGCAAAAACATGTTTTCCCACCAAAACCGCAAAAAACGTGTTTTCCGGCCAAAAACGTGTTTTCCCGCCAAAACTGCAAAAACGTGTTTTCCCGCCAAAACCGCAAAAACATGTTTTCCTGTTTAAAAACAAAATTGTTTTCTTTTATCAAAATGTTTTTTTCCCAAAACCGTGTTTTTCCGCCAAAACTGAAAATTTGAGATTTTTTTATAATTAAAAATATTCTCACAAAAACATTTTTTCCCGCCAAAATTACAAAGACACAAAATTACATATTAATATAGTATCATCAAAATTATATACTTAAATGGGTTCAATAGGTTAAATGAGGCCATGTTTGTTTAATTGTGTATGGTTAAATAGGGTTTCAAATATATATGGGTTTAAATAGAGGTGGGATTAAATGAGATGGGTTTAAATGGGGTGGGTTTACCCATTTTAACATCCCTAGATACAACTATTCAATAATAACATGATACTAGTTACCAACCATATTACATAACCCATGGAATCGCTTTGTTTTATGATTATCATCTTCCATCAAACTGATTGCATCTACTAAAAAGTAAAAAGTAGTCCAACTAAATTATATTTCACTTTCTTCTTCTTGTAATTTCTCTTTCTCTATTTCAATCATAGGGAATGATAACTTATTCTGGGCCAAAACTGTGGTTTATATAAACTCAGCCTAAAATATTAATATCTGAAACAGGCCCAGGCCCATTAAAAAAGAGAGCCCTAATTCCCAAACTAAACCTAGCTCAACTACAGACTATATAAGCTTTGTTAACACACTTCGTCTCTTCCTCATTCACTCGAAAAAAAAACCCTAGAGAGACTCAAAAAACCCCCCCGGCGGCGAAAATGAAGTACAACCCACGAGTGACCTCTTCCCGCAGGAAGAACAGGAAGGCTCATTTCACAGCCTCATCAAGCGAGAGGCGTGTGATAATGAGCTCTCCTCTGTCAACCGAGCTCCGTCAGAAGTACAACGTCAGATCCATGCCGATCCGCAAAGACGACGAGGTTCAGATCGTTCGTGGTACCTACAAGGGACGTGAGGGCAAAGTTGTCCAGGTGTACCGTCGCAAATGGGTGATTCACATCGAGAGGATTACAAGGGAGAAGGTGAACGGAACCACCGTGAACGTTGGGATTCAGCCGTCGAAGGTGGTGATTTCGAAGCTTCGTCTTGATAAGGATAGGAAATCTCTTTTGGAGAGGAAGGCTAAGGGACGTGCCGCTGCTGATAAGGAGAAGGGTACCAAGTTTACTTCTGAGGATGTTATGCAGAACGTTGATTAAGTAAGAACAAAGATTTGAACTTTTTTCCAAAAAGGTTTCGTCTTTTAGTTTATTATTATCAGTCGCTCTCTTTTATCTTAAGTTTTGTTTCTGGAATGTTATCACTGTTTCGTTATGGTGTTGGACATGAGAAGACATGTTTTGATTTTGAATATTTGAAGTTTTATTATGGAGTTTGTCTCATTTGCCAATTTTTGATGCCTTTCTTTATGTTGATTTGTTTGTTTGGTTGAGGTTTGATGAATTTGGGTTGAGATTTATGCGGAATCTATACTGGACTGTAGATTTGATGAATGTGACTAGGTTAGCTTGTGATTTAACGAGTGCTTGTTGGATTTGGTAGCTTAGCTGAACTACTCTAGATTGGCTGTTAGTATAATAATGAAAGTTGCATTTGCAACTGTGGTTTTCATTTGAATCATATGGAAATGACGTGTTTGTGTGTTCAAAACAAATCAATTCGTCGTCTCTTAAAACACCATTTCCCAAAATATTGGTTCTCTTAGTTCCTTGTTTTGTGGTTTTGAGTTTTGAAATTGGAAGATGCATCTTTGTATTTTGATGTTTTTCATTTGTAATTTTGAATTGGCGTAACTGTATGCCAAAACCTTCTGTTCTATCTAATCGTAAGCCAAAGAAAAACAACTCTTTAAAACAAATCTACAAACTGTTAAAGTAATCTTGTGAACAATATTCCGTTTTCCAACTGAAGAGTTTTGATTTTGAAGCGCAAACCCCTATATTATCATTTCTTCCCCTGTTGGTTTCTTATTCTTCTAATAACATGACATCTTTCTTTTCAATTTAAGTCTCCGTTAAGCATGAGCTTAAATAAAAACTACTCTGAAAAGGAATGATGACGGTAGTAGATTACCTGAGGGATTCATTATTCAATAAAACGACAACAAACTTAAGTGTAAACATTGGCAATCGAGAGAAAAAGGGTAATGTTCCATTGTTCAACCAAATGTCATATTGGTATGTCTTGCTCTTCAAGGTTTAAGGGCAAGAGAGAGACCGAACCTTGAGTACTTGTCTAATGTCTTGGTGTTGATATCACTTGAGATAGTCACTATAGATTTTGGGAGGACCTCATGTTGCAGAAGAGCTCCAAGCTTACTATTACTGTTCAGCTTAACTTTCCAATTCGTCAAGTGATCAACCGCATATAATCCACCAACAGTCACTGTGTTCTCGTTCGTTGAGATTTTCTTGAATACCTCTCCAACTGCGGAGCTTCTCTTTGACTCATCTAGGTGATAAAGATAAGAAGCTTTGATTGCGTGATCATGGAAGTATTGGACCTCCAGCTGCAAATTGTAGTTGAGTTTCAATTGAGATGGCTGGGAGAATCATTTGATCCAATATCAGTTAAAAATAGAATTGTAACACCTTGCTCGAGTTGTAATCAGGCACTTTGAAGGAGGCTATGGCTTTTGTGGATGGGAGGATCTCAGTGAACGTAATGGTTGTCAGGATCTGGCCAAGTGAAAAAAATAAAAGAAGAGGTGAAAAACAAAGTTGTTGAGTGGATAATGTTAGAGATAGAGACTAGACATTAGAATCAGTGTCGATTTTGACATCAAAGAAAGCATTTCTGTACTTGTACTGTGTGGGAACATTAGCAGCATGTACTACTCCATTCTTGAAGAGCAGTGGAAGTAAGAGCCTATATCATAAAAACAGCAGAAGATAAGGTTCAATAGCTTGCAAACCATTTTAGTATTATTTCCATTCGCCACAAATGTAAAATTCCAAGAAACATGTTGTTAGCTAGCAATTCATCAGCCTGTATAATGCTAACTCCAAAAAAGATGACAGAAGTACATGCCAATTACTCAAGTCACAGATGAATCAGTCTCAGGAGCAGAACCAAAAGATACAAACCAGATTGACTCATTCATCCACTCCATAACCACACTAGTACACTAAATTCATCCTAAACTTGCCCTGTCTCTCAGAAATGCACAATGATTCACTCATCCTCTCGCTGGCCAAAGCATATGCTACAAGTTCATAAAAGCGAAAAAAACTGAGTAACTACGGAGTTCAGATTACAAAACGTAGACGCATTGTGAATTCGGGGAGACTTACAACGCCGGAGATACAGAACTTCTGATCGGTGTTGTAATCTCTCGTCAACAGATCTTAACACAAAGAAAGAAGAAACCACACAAAATTCAGCTTACGAAAAACATCAACACTTGCACATTAACGCACTAGCGTCTCACTACATCTACATGAAATCAAAACTACTGGAGATGATAAATGGAAGATTCTGATACCTTTCGCGTATTTTCCGATGTCGGCGAATAGTCCCGGACCCTTACTCATGGTGATCGGAGAACTCGATAGATCGACGACAGTTGAGAGAGGAACCCAGATTTTTTTATTTCCGAGTAAAAAAAAAAAAGAAAAATTGAGACAGAGACGGGAGAGTAAGTTTTTTTCAAGAAACTAACCGTTAAATACAACGATTAGTTACTGTGTAGCAACAAAGGTTTCGTGGTGTAGTTGGTTATCACGTCAGTCTAACACACTGAAGGTCTCCGGTTCGAACCCGGGCGAAGCCATTTCTTTCTTTTTCATTTTCCATTTTCTTATTGAGAAGAGTAGTCCATTAGACTATTAAGATGGACTCATCATCTAAACCAATAGCGGGAGGATAAACATTATAGTTTCTACGTGAATAGATTTTTTTTTTTTGTAAAAATTGTAAAAACATGCATCCAACAACAACACTAGAGACCAATTTCGATGTTTTTCTAGAAAATCAGACAATGGTGCTGATGGAGAGTGTGAGAAGACATAAACAACATCATTACCAGAGTGAGTCAAGACAACCCAACCTGATATTGTCTCTAGAGATGTCCCTGACAGATATAAGTGGCAAAATAAGATAAAATGAAGTCTGCTCCACATTAAACACATAAAAATGTTATTGTCCAGTTTTCTAACAAAAATGCTTTAAATATTATGGTTTCTTCTGGTCCTGCTTCATCTTGAGATCCTTGCAAAAGTGGACTTAGAGGTATACCAGATCTCTGTATATTTTTTTCATTTGACTTCGTATTTGCATGACTTGATATAAATGAAGTATCAACATTTTCCAAGGCAAAGCTATTGAAACATTATATTAAAATCCACTAAATTCTTCTAAAGAGGTCAAAACAGAACACTTAAAAAAGGATCATATGAGGGATGTTCCAAAATCTAAACTAAAAGCCAATAAAAATATCTATTAATCACTCTTTCACATTTGGAAGGTTTCTCCCAATTGCAGATCTAATAATAATTTTAAATCACATGATAATACTGATCGAGTATCATTTATACAATTTTTTTTTTAGTTACAGAATTTTTTTAATCCCTCTCTAGAAATTCTTATGAGAAAAATCATTTCTCAAAATTTTAATAACTTAACTTTGAATTTATAAAGAAAAAACATAGTAAATTTAAAACATTTTGAGAATACATCTCATTCTCACTATTCACTAATTTGGACTCTTTGTTCCTCAATGGTCCATTCTACAGCACTAAATATCATCATCCCATGCATGTGTATATCCACTTCTTGTCTATCAGACTCAAATTCCTCCTATCTTCATGTGTCATCTAATATTTTCCTCTTTATTTTTCTTATCAGATCTATAATAAATCGGGATAGAGAAAAAAAAACATGAAGGAAACAAAAAATCAAGCAATATGCCACGAAATATTTTTAAAGATCATAAACTTTTTTGGTTGTAAGAAGAGTTAAATAAATAAAAGAAAATTAGTTGCTTATGAAGTGGGTGGTGTCACACACAGCCATGTCGCCTGAGCGTTAAGAAAGTGTCTCGTACCGTCTATTTTAAGTCTCCACCAAATCGTACCACTTCCACCATACACAACTAACCACGTGTCTCCCAACTAAAGAATCTAACCTTCGTCTAACCAATGAAAAATTGACAGCTCGTCAACGACCCAACGCCACACATCACAGGTGAAAAGATTCGCTAACCTGGCCTAACCTTTAAACTAACTCCGAAGATATGGGCAAACTCAAAAACTCCCATCAAACACCTGTCGCATGTTTATGCTTTCCTGTTTTTAGTTTATACCTTCTAATAGTATGATAACTTATCCTCTCAAAAAAAGTCAATTTTATCTGACTTAAAACTACGAAATCTACAAGTTACTGTTATTTTTTACAATCATTTTTATAAGAAAAAAGGTTATATTTTTGTAAAAAGTATGTGTGGATAGATGTTTAGTTTGAATAAAGTGTTTTTTAAATTGACAATTCAGATAATAAATCCTTGCCAATTAAAAAAAAGAAGAAGAAGAAGAAGAAGAAGAAGGTATTGAATTAAGCTGATCAGCTCATGATTTGGACTGCTACCTATCGACAAAATTGGCACAACTTTGATAAGTACTTTAGTTTTCCATCTTTGTGAATGTGTTACTTTTTTCGGCTTTTCAATAAAGTTTGATGTTAGACTCTTCTAATAATATATATATATATATATATATATAGTTTACACTTTACATGATTTTTCCCCACAGCAAATAAAATTTAAAATAGGCATTCTTAGATTATGCATTATTAGTAAGTAAAGCCGGTGGCCACTGAAAAGATAGTTTTCCAGACTTTGATGTATTATTATTTTTTAAAAATAATATTTTTCCTAATTTTATCAAAAGATCATCCCAAAATAATCTTCATTTCATCTATATTCATCATACATGTTAGTGTTGAGAGTAGAACAGCTCGAAAGCAAAATAAAGAACTACAAAAATTAATTAGTAACATGTACTATATGAACTTGAGTATCTCTCATCATCATAATTAACCGGTTTAATTACACCAACATAACTGATAAAATTAACCCCAACATAAACTTGAAAGTTCCATTTTTTTTTTTTTTTGTCTTTTTCTTTACAGATATTGGAATGGATTTAGTTCAATTTAATTTATATTTCTATATATATATATATATATATATATTAAAAAAAAGAAAAGAATTAATAAAGATGAAATAGTAGGATGAGATATTAATGGATATGGAGAAATAAGAGAAGAAGCACCACTTGATCACTTAGAGCCCACGTTCCCACTCTTAATCACCCAAAAATTAAAACAAAGACGTGCTCACATCTCATCTCACTCCCTCACCAGCTCACTTCACTCTCTCCATCTTTTTTTTTTTTCTCTTTCTCTCTCTTTTTTATAATCATCTCTCTCAATCATCATTTTTGATCAAAGAAAATATCACACCATATGGCTCTCGACACTCTCAATTCTCCCACCTCCACGTCCACCACCACCAACGCTCCTCCTCCTCCTTTCCTCCGCTGCCTCGACCAATCCGAGCCCGAGAATCTCGAATCATGGACCAAAAGAAAACGCACGAAACGACACCGAACAGATCAACCTAACCCTCCTTCCGAGGAAGAGTATCTCGCTCTTTGCCTCCTCATGCTCGCTCGTGGCTCCTCCGATCATCACTCTCCTTCTTCTCCACCGTCCGATCATCAAAAAGATTACAAGTGCTCAGTCTGTGGCAAATCATTCCCGTCTTACCAAGCGTTAGGTGGACACAAAACCAGTCATCGGAAACCGGTTAGTAATAATAGTAACGACGACGGTAATAACAACACTAACGGCTCCGTTACTAATAACGCAAATATCATTAGTAACGGTTTGGTAGGTCAAAGTGGGAAGACTCATAACTGCTCTATATGTTTTAAGTCGTTTCCGTCTGGTCAAGCACTGGGTGGTCACAAACGGTGTCACTACGATGGTGGTGGTGGTAACAGTAACATGACTAGCCACGGGTTTGACCTGAACTTACCGGCTGATCAAGTTACCGATGAGACAATTGGGAAAAGTCAACTCTCCGACGACGAAGTTACAAAGTCGGTGTTGTGATTATTATTATTATAATTTTTACCGATCGGGCTTAGCTAGCTAGTGATCGATCATTAGCTGCGTCTTGTGTAATGAAAATGATTGGAGTGGACTTTTGGATTATTTTTAATTTCAATTTTACGTATGCGGAAAGATGAAAGCTTCAAATGTTTATTCGTTGTTGGTTTTTGTTTATAGAAAGTAAAAAAAAAAAAAAACAGGGAAATATTTGGATTTATTCTTAATTTTGTTTTGATAAGAGCTACTATTTCTTGGAAATTTCCTATTGATTTTTAATTTTTCATTATTTGTTGATATTTTCATTTACTACTTCCGCAAGCAAAGGAACCACTTCTGTGAATCTGTCACTCCCCAGCTTGAAGTGATCTGTTCCTAAGGATTTAACTATTCGATTAAACATTTGTAATATTTAAATAATCAAATTTCCTATTTTAAAACGTAATTTGATTAGCAGAAAAATAGTATTAATATAATATTGGGTTATGTTAGTATTAATTATTGTGAGTAAGTGATAGATCGGTTAGTAGTACCTAACGAAGCTAATCCTTAAGTGTCTTGTCGTCTTTGATTACTATTATCTTTTGATTGGTTGGCACACACACTTCCCTCCACGCTTAAATTATTTTTCTATAAATCTGTATTATTTCGTTTTCACGAGTTTTACGAGTCTTTTAGCCGATAAGAAAAAATATCTTACACGTCCAAATCGATCCCAGTTCTTTCTTTATGTATCTTATAAGAAAAATAGTAGTTATGCATTTCGAAGAAAATGTGGATATTGGGTATTCTCTAAATTAAAATGCCACTACGTACAGACAAATTTTTTTTTGTTTGTTGACACCGAAAATTTATGTTTATTAGATGTTTTTAATATTGAACTGTATTGGTGTACTACCTGATGGGTTAAAACTTAAAAATTATACCTTTTAAAATTAATGGTTTTGGCTTGGAAAAGACTAAAGAGGAAAATAAAATTTCGAAAATAATGAAGGAAAAGTTATACTAAATTTTAAATAAAAAAAAACATAATAGCGCACTAGAAAAAAGAAGGCAAACTATGTCGTACATCTTATAAACATGTGCAAATAATAAGTATAAACTTTGGTCGTTTTCCCATGTTTTTTTACAACTGTGTTCATATTGTTAAAAACTTAAAATTTCACAAATGTGGGCATATTTTAATTTGAAATATAGTAAGGCCTTACAAGAATGTTAAGAGGCCTAAAGCACTCCAACGTTTCAATGATATCCAAATTTTTTTTGGCATGGTCCCGTTGAAATGGTGTCTTGTGATAGTGTAATAGAGCCCATAGTGATAGTGTGTCCTCTCTTATAGCTGAGAATATATAGCCCAATTATATTTAAATCAGAACTCGATGGAGAGATGTCGAAGAAAAAATTAAAAAACTAGAACTCAACGTAAAACTTGACAATCAAAGAGGAAATGTTGGATCACACATGAAAAACTTAATACAAGTCCACAGACCCATGTAATTAGGTTTTCTAGCATGATGTATATAATTAATAATGTATCAAACATCAATGAATGTAATTAGGATAGAAATGACATTTGTGGAACCTCTCTATTCTTCCATTTCTTCTCTGTCAAACAACTTCTCATCTTGGACTTAGATTTCCTCCTCCTCTGTCAAAAAAGTCTCTGTGCGGATCACCTGGGGGGGGGGGGGCAACTCGTACGGCTTCTAACAAGTGTACGTATTGAATTGTAAAAATAGTTTGTCATTTTTTCGCTTTCATTACTAATTAAGTAAAGCTAAAAACAATAGTATTTGTTAGGAATCCCTTCAAGTCTCCAGGAACTATATTTGTAGAACAAAGGCGAGAAATCAAAATTTGTAATAAACCTGTATTATAAGATTCAAAATAGAATAATTGCTGTAAATAGTTTTTAGTTATGAAGTAAAACACAATGAAACCAATACTTGACTAGTCGAGGTAGCGTCTAAGCGTCTGTTGTAAACAAATTGTCGACCAACTTTGTGGCGTTTAAGTGTTCTGAAAATGTCTAAGCAAATAAACCTTTAGAAGCCATAATTAGTTTAACGAATACTTCTGCGTTCTTTATTAGTACTAATGGACTGAAGTAATTGGGGGGGGAATAAAGAAATATATAGAGACGGCTGCATTCATTCAGTGGAAATATGCCTAATTGGAGTGTAGGTAAAGGACACCACGTAAGCAATGAACGGCGCCGTTTACCGCATTACAATTGGAAAGTATGTAGAAGAGAAGACATTTTTGATTTATTATATATATATATATGTTGTAGATCGTTCGTTCATCATATTTGATTTTGTTACTAAATGTGAGGAGAAAAAGTGTTTTGATTTTGCTACACACGTGAATCAGCAACGCCTCTATCTTTCTTCTAAAAGATTTTCTTCATATTAAATTATCGAAACCCTTAAGGTCGATTTAAGGGTCATATAGTGGATTTGTTTCGTTGAAGGGTCAAGATTAGACTTAACCCTAAACAAAAAACACAATTTCATTGGTTTCATAATTATATATTGTTTTACAAAGTATACGTACGTACTGCATGATGATCCATATTTGAAATCATAGGGAATATTTTAAGGAAGGCAAACATATTACTGATTACACAATTTCATAGGCAAACTTATTACTGATGTTTGGTTGGAGGAGATACGTAAGACTCTTGAGGGGTCATTATCCCAATGCATGTTAATCACACTACATTTTTGGTTGAGGAAGATATATTATTAAATAAAAACTTGTGAAATCCAAAAACAATTGTCAACAAACAAATAAACACTGGATCAGATAGAATTGAGAATTACATGTCAAATAATCGAGATCGTTCACGCATGACGCAACCCCATTTATAGAAATTTTATAAAATGAATAGAAGAAAGAAATAAAATAAAATAAAAAAAGTAGAAAAGAACCAATGGTTGAGGAGGCACAACTATTCGCGGAGACACGGAGCCGTTCGCACCCATCACCTTGGAATCTCTTCTTTCTTTCTCTCTCCTCATCACCAACTAGTCAACAACCACACACACACCATTTCTTTTTTCTTGTTTTTTCTATAACTTTCATAATTAATCTAACATTACCAAAAAACAAATCATTTCTTGAGTATATACACTAGCATAAAATTTCTTATGCAAAATAATAGTCAAGTTGTAATCCTACGTTGTAATGATTTCAATAATAAAATTTTAGATAACAAAAAGATAAAATAATAATAATAATAGTCATGAGTACAAGTTTTTAAGCTAGTTGAGAAAGTAGTAAACAATACAAACATAGTTGAAATGATTAATTTTCATTCAAGATAATACTCTCCTCTGTTTCATAATATATGATGTTTAGAGGATTATATTTGTTTCATAATATATGATGTTTTCAACTTTCTATGCAATTTTTAGATTAATTTTATATTCTCTCTGTTTCATAATAATTTTATACTCTCTCTTTCATAAAATAAATTTTTTTAAAGGTTTTTATTTGTTTCATAATAATATAAGATGTTTTCAACTTTCTAGGTAACTTTTAGATTAATTTTATATTTTCTTATTATTTATTTTATGCAGTCTTGTTTATGAATGATTTAAGTTTTTTTTAAAGTGGTTATTTCTTAATCTGCGTGTTTTCACTCAAAACATCTTATATTTGAAACGGAAGGAGTATTTTATATTATGCAGTGTTGATTATGATTGGTTAAATTTTTTAAAAGTATTTTTTCTTAATATGCGTGTTTCTACTAAAACATCATATATTTTGAAACGGAGGAGTATATATTTTGTGATTAGTAATTATAGTAAAACGATACACCTCCTCTCACAATGTCAAAAAGCTATCATATATATTACAATACAAGATTATAAGTTTTTGCACTAATCATTCTATTTTGTAGGGTTGTTTAAACTTGATTATCCAATTAAGATAAAATAAATCCCAAATGCATGACCCATTCCTTTACTCAAGTATCAATGTATCTCTGTCTCTGTCTATCTCTATATATATATTTGCATACTCTTCCTTCTTCTACCAAACATTAAAACCCTTGTCCCACTCTCTCTCTTCCTCTCTTACAGCAAATATCTTTTTCTTGTACCAAAAGCAAAAAAAAATAATCATCTTCTTGAATCTCCAAGATTACAGCAAAAAAAAACCTAACCAAAGAAAGAAAGTAGTACAATGAGTTGCAATGGTTGTCGAGTTCTTCGAAAAGGTTGCAGTGAGAATTGCATCCTCCGTCCATGTATTCAATGGATCGAGTCACCAGAAGCTCAAGGCCACGCGACCGTCTTCGTCGCTAAGTTCTTCGGCCGTGCTGGTCTCATGTCTTTCATCTCCGCCGTACCCGAACCTCAATGCCCTGGTACTTTATAAACCTCTCCAGATCCTCTATCTCTCTTCACCTTTTATTTATAAACGACGACGTTTTCTTAATACTAAGGGTGTTTTGGACTTTTTACAGCGTTGTTCCAGTCTTTGCTATACGAAGCTTGTGGAAGAACTGTGAATCCGGTGAACGGAGCCGTCGGGTTGTTATGGACGGGGAACTGGAATATCTGTCAAGCAGCGGTTGAGACGGTGCTACGCGGCGGTTCTTTGAAACCGATCCCGGAGCTTCTCAACAACGGCGGAGGATTCGCCGGGTTCCCGTCTCCCACTTCAGACGAAGCTTCCGAGATCTGTACGGAGATGCTGAATCTACGAAAAGACGATTCCGGTGACCGGAATATATACCATCACTGCCGATTCTCGAGCTCTAGAACCAGATCGACGGCTTCTCCGCCGAAACGGAGACGATTAACGTCGGAACAACCTTCGTCGGAGCTCGATCTCTCTCTGATCCCTACTTTTCCGATTAAAACGGCGCCGTTTAAAGAGGATACGCCGTCGATGTACTCAGAGGATTCCGTTACGACGGTTTCGTTCCGAGACAACAACACCGGAGGTGATCGGTACGTACGCGGCGGAGGAGAAACGGCGAAGTTGCTCAACCTTTTCGCTTGAACGACGTCGTTTCTTTTTTTTGAGGGTTAAAATTGTAATTTTCCGAGTAACTTTTTTTTTTTTCCCCTTGATGCCCTTTTTTGGATTAATATTTTGGGAAATGTGGCAACCAACACCGGCAAAATTAAGTGATTTGTTTTCTCACTTTTTAAAATTATGAGGAAATTAACCTAAAAACTAAAAAAAGTAATCTTAATTAATTTGAGAGAATAATGATAATTCGTCGGTGGTGTACTGTTCTTTTTTTTTTTCCTTGTAATGTTCATAATCATCATCATTTCTCATTGAATTTGAAATTTAAAAGATAATTATCATAATGTGTACGATATATGATGATAATTATTAGTACTATAGTAGCTATTTTATTTATATCGATATATTAAACAATACTAGTAAGTAGTAATAATACAAAAACAATCACGGAATGAAGGTCAACATGCATCTTCCAAAATCCAAAGCACCGGCCAAGTCTTCGATTCTTTAAGGACCAACATGTTTACACAACTTGATAGTATTCTTCTTCTGATAATCATCTTGATTACTCCCCCCCCCCCATATACATAAGCATTAATTATCTACAGGTTTATTGTCTTTAGAAAAAAACTACATTTTGTTATTCAAACGGTTTGATACAATTGTTTATCTAACGTATATAACGATGGTCCTTTGTGATTATCCTAAGACATCTACAACTATTTCAATGGCTTGTCTTTAACGTATATCTTTTATATAAAATAAAATTATTAAAAGTTTAGTCTACCATACAAAACTCCTATTAAAAAGGATTAAACAAGGTGGTTTACATAATATGCTACATATATATGTAAAATATGTATGTAATAGAGTAGATGATATGCACTACTATTATATAATGCATCTATATATATATATATATGTATGTAGTTGGATTGAACCAAAAAGTTTGGGGTGGTAAAGGGAAAAGCTTTTGGGAGAGGCGGCTTTTGGACGACGCAAAGAGCCGTTTTTATCACTCCGTCGTCGAATCTTCAAAAGTACTCTTTATATTTTTTTTCCATTGTATTTTGTTTGATTTAAAACTAATAACCCAAGGTATTTTATTAGTCGATCTGTGGACTGTGGATGCTGGCGTAGAAACAATGAAATACACCAATAACATGTTTGCTTATATCATATTATAATGATTAAAAAGATTTACGTAAGAATGAAACTCACTAATTAAAATGACGACAAATTCTATGATTTTTTTCCGACATTACAATTGTGGATTCATTGTATGATACCATACCGATCATTTGTTTTGTTTGCGTTCTACATATGGTATATAGAAAAGTTCATCCAATAATTCGTTAAACATTAACGACTTAAATTAAAAGGTGGAATTGCTAGAGGCAAAAGATTAAGGGAGATGGCATAAGCTCTTTTTATCCCCATGTTTAATTTTCACCGTAACCTTGTTTCATTCTCACTTCATCAATTAAAATTGGTGCCAAGTTTTTTTACCCATTAAATAAATTACTCGTCAGCTGAGGGTTTGTACGTAAGGTGGAGAAAACATGAAATTATTCAGTTATTGTTACATTTATAACCACATAAAATTATTTAATATTAAAAAAAAGTGTGAAATTTAATTACAATATAGATTTGCAAAATCAGAGAAAAATAAAAAAAGGTACACAGAAAGTAACCATTAGATGTTCGAAATCTTACAACTATTTTTGAAAAAAAAGTTTCATTCTCATTAATCATCAAAGAAAATTAAACTGCACTGTACATTATACCGGTGACTTTTCTTTTGCAAGAAAACAAAAAGATTGACACATTTTCAAGTTTTATTTCGAAAAAAAAAAAAGAAAAAAAAATCGTTGAAAATGTGGATAATAAATTGGTTGTTGGAACAGAAGAAGTGATTTGAAGATCTTATGAAGGAAGAAGAAGAAGAAGAAGAAGTGGGATCCATACTTTCGACCAGCCACCAGTGGGCAAACAATTGCTTGTGGTCCACGTCACTCTCTCTTCTTTTTCTGACCACCAGACTCTCTTTCTTTTTTCTTTCTTATTAGAATATATATATATATAAACCATCCAGTTTTGTCAACAACCTATCATCGAGAAGCAATTTATTTTTAGTATATATATATATAAACAAAACACCCCGACCAATTTCGAGTTGAGTAAGTTCTTGATAACATGAAACTATAACGATTTTGTGCATAAATCAAATCTTACCACTGTTTCTAAGCAAAATAAAAACAAATGGTCACCTAAAACAGTGAAGAAAATATCATTTGGTTTTCTTTTCCAGTAAAACTATATGGAAAATTAAGAAAATGATACGAACTTACTCATCTTGAATGCTATATTCGAATGATTGATGGCATGGAAGTATTCCAATTCATAAGTTTTTTTTCTTATAATACACTATTATACTATAAGATATAAAAACCTTAACTAGTTGATTGACAAAAAAAAAAAGAAAAACCTTAACTAGTTTTGAAAATAATTATTCTCTTGTCAACATTTTTCTTTTTTTTTAGCATACAAAACTATAATTGAAAGATCTTCCGGGATGTTCCGGGATCTGAGGATTTTTTTAAGTGAAAGATCTTCACGAATTTTGGGACATGAAAGTGGGGATTATTTCATCTTCCTACGTTCAATCTCGTCCGTTAATTACATTCTAATTAGTGTCTAATCATGAATTTACAATATCTGTGGAGCTAATTATACTATTAGAAAGATGCTCTTTATTTATGATTTTGCTAATAAAATAGAACAATATATATGGATAAACATGAGTCCATCATCAAATAAAATGAGAATAAAGAAAACAATATAGTAGCAAAGATTCGTGTTTAATGCCAAAAGCCACGAGCAGCCGCAGTTTCTAACGGGCCCAAATGCATTCATCATCTTTCTCCACTTAAGTCGGTGTGAGTGAGTCCACTTGATGTCTTCTTAAACTTTTCTTTCGTAATTATTATATACGTAAAAAATGATAGTTATATTATTAAGGAATACCTAAACGTAAATAATTGTGTTTTGACAAATCAAACCATAAATCTCACATGATTGTGAAACATTTTCTTTCTTTCTATATTCCACAAAAATGGTGGTGATCAGTAAAAAAAAAAAGCACATGTAGGTGGATAACAAAAGACGTGGACCATCAATATGGTCACGTTTAACTTCAAGGCGTCTCAAACAATTGTATGTTTCTTGCCAATCTTTATTGAGTTTCTTGTGAAACGAGATGATCATAAGACTTGGTCAGCATTTTGTGGTCCTTAAGCAGGCAAAATCAAGGGTATTGTGTGATCATCCTTCGAGTAAGGAGAGGACCCAAGAGCCATCTTGCCCCTTCAAATCTTCAGTTGGCCGTAGCCGTACACTTAAAACTTATCAATACTTAATCAAGGGTATTCTTTTATTAAAGCAAAAAAAAAAAAAAAAAGAGTTAAACAAAAAGTATAAAATAAGATTATAGATGCTTCTAAATTCTAATGTCCGAGTTGATTCAAGTTTTATATCATGATTAAAGATATACAACGTCACAGACATCAATCTTTTACGAATCATAATATAATCTTTTTGCGAAGGGTAATTTTGTAAGTTAAAACGAGACTTTGGAGAGGCTCGGATCAGTGTTGAAGATTTGGGAGAGATCGCGACAAGGACGTGAAGTGGGATCCATACACGTGACTTTCACGTGACTGGTTCCCTCATCGCTGGAACATATTATCCACTCTTTCACCTTTTTGGGTCCCCTACGATTGCTTCTCAACTTTGACTAAATCTTTTACATGTTTGTAACCACATAACCATTCATATATACGAATTAGAGAATACATACTTCGGTGATAAATCGTTTTGTTTTGTTGGATATAGATTTTATTTTGTTTTTGCTCACCTAATGTTATTATAACCACAACAGTCAAACAAAGCACTTTATAACCATTGATAATCTAGTTTGTCATTTGCTAGTGAGCTCACTTATCAGTTTTACTAGATTCGGACCTACACATACGTGCGGGATTGATTTCAAAAGTTAAGGTGATTTATCAGATTTACAATATATTACGTATGTGTGGGCTTATGTTTGTAAACATATTTTTAACGAACATTATTAATATTTATAATCTAAACTCATATCAATACAATATTTTATGTGTTTTAGTCAAAAAGAATGATCATATCTGTTTTGTTATTAATAGAAATAACTACAATAAAAAAGAAAAAAGAGAAACATAGTATGTTTATTTCTAGAACGAAAAACTTTTCCCGTCTCATATATGTAATGTTTTTACAATCTCATAATTATGGTTTTAATAATAATTTATCAATTTGAGATTCTTTTTTTTAGTCCAACATATAAAGAAATAAGTAAGAGGTTCATATGGAATATATACCCGTATTTTATGTACCTTTTTTGGGTA
Organism: Camelina laxa; assembly: GCA_024034495.1. NCBI lineage: Eukaryota > Viridiplantae > Streptophyta > Magnoliopsida > Brassicales > Brassicaceae > Camelina > Camelina laxa. The sequence continues at coordinate 11,864,965 of CM043882.1, read as the reverse complement.
TTTAAGTTTTACAAAATTAATGAAAAATTATCCAAATTTTCTTTATGTTTTTCAAAATTTATCTATTATGTTTTTAAAAATACTTGAATTTCCTGTAAATTTTGTCCCCAAGTAGAACTTTACCCGTCCCAAAATTAATCATTTGCAAAAGAGTACAAAATTTATTGACTTATTTATTCTTATTGAAAATAGCATATTTTATAATATTTATATATCATATGAATATATGATATCCTTTATTCATTGGTATTTTTATTCATGGAATTTATCCTTATGCATTATCACGGTTACAGTAATTATGGTTGTTCAAATCGAATTAATGTTTGCTTCAAAAAAATATATTCGAATTATAAGGAAAATTGAGAATATTCGTGTGAATCAAAATTTTATCATTTTAATATATTTGTACTTAAAGATTTTGGGTGTGCTCTTGCGCCTGAGCCTCCCTTTCCCCACCTTCACCAAATGGTTGATACAGGTTATTCTCTTATCACCAAATGGTTGATACAAATTATTCTCTTGTTGAGCTGTTGGGGCAGGAGCGGATTGTGATATAAGCGTAATGATTCAAATTGAAACCCAAACAAATTTTTTTTAATTTGCATTATATGGTTCACGAAGGCGAAGATTAGGGGGATTCTTTTTTTTTAGTTGGTAACTTGGTATGATAAGTTCTATATATACGGAAATTTGATATCCTTATATTACTTAAATTTATAATTATTTTTCCAAAAATTTATTGAAGATTATTGATTCCTATCAATTTTGATAGGCAATTCTAGCCATATGTTTTGTTTTGTTTGATCGACTCAATTTGAATAGCACCCAAATTAAATAAAAAGAAACAAAAATGTGAATTTACAATTTGATTTTTTATATAAAATATATTAATAACATTTTGATTTTTTATACAAAACATATATAAGTACACATATATACCTACGCTATATGTGTGGATGGATAAACAAATCTGATATATAATTACATATTTTTCATGATTAAAGTCCCTTGACAATTACTCTTTCATATTTTCTCTTTCACACCATATGTAGTAACAACATTTGTTATTTTTACTGCCTGCAAACATATATATACATATAAATATTATTAAATCATGTATGGCTAAAAACAATTAAAATCATTTAAAAATGAAAAATAAAAATTTAAAATATTAGATCTTAAATGAAAAATATTACAAATTTTTCATTACAATTTTTCAAAGTTACCATAGTCTTAATATATAATTTCATAAAGGTAAACAAAACATATAATTGTTAAATAGTTAGTATTTCCTCAACCATGATGTAAATGTGAACCCTTATGATAGAAGGAAAATATTAAAATTCTAAAAAAATTAAAAAAAACATTAGAGTAGTTCAAAATCAAACAAAAAGGGCTCACATATATTTTCTTGAATTACGCATGAATTTTTCAACCCTGTTATAATACATTTAAAACATAAATTAGCTTCATAATTAAGAAAAGACTTTTACAAATGATAAGAACTAAATTTCATAAGGAACTTGGTTCACTAAACCTAAGAGAAGGAACCACTGGATTATTTATATTTTACTTTAAACCTTCCCTCAGATGGTTAAGCTAACCATGTCACAACCTTATAACACTGCAACATTTATTATGATTTGGAATATTGATGCTCAAATTTTCTTTTGCGAATGAATGAAACAAAATACTTATATAGAAATTAGATTAGCTCAATACAATCTATTTTTAATATACTAACAAAAAGGAAAATCATTATGTAAAATCCATTTTAAAGATTTTGTATATTTTGTAACATTAAAATCGATAATCATTGTTATCGGAAATATCTCAAAATAAATAACCAAATGAAATATGTTTACTTATATAAAATTTTGAATTTATAATTTTATACCTGCTTTTATAATTAGCTAAGATAACTACAGAATTTGGTAAGTAGCTTAAATTTCGTATATATGATAATTTAAATCTTTCAAACTAAATCAAGAAAAGATATGAAACGTGTAGACTTTTGTATCACATTAATTTACTAAAAAAATAAGATTTTGCTAAATTACTCAAATTGTGGTCGTATTTAAATTACTAATTAACAACCACTTGAGGTTAAATAGATATTTGATGTGATATCATTAGTTAAGATAATATTGGAGATTTCAACTTAATGATTCATTTTTAATTGGAATTTAAATATGGATAGTTTTCTATATTGAGTTATATGTTATTTAAGATGTGTGATTAAGGTTCCATAATATTAGTTATGGAAGTTACTAATCACGGATACTGATTTGGTTTTACTTCCCTAAAATATATATATTTTTGGTCGATTATGTTTGGATGCAAGACTTTTTATTCTTCATCTGCTTTGTAAAACACGATCTGAATTAACAAAACCAGGGTCACAAACGGATCCTCTTGTTTTCACATTTAAAATTATTTTAATGTCCTTCTTGTATTGTATGCTTTAAAATATATTCAGGGTCATTTTATGTCACATATTCCCAAGTTTCATTTTACCTTGTAAATAATGTTTCCAGTAGTATAGATACATGAGTCTTGAAATGTGTGGTAGTATAAAGTGGACCAATATAAAAAACGACATTTTCATGCTATTGTTAAGGGTCTTTTGCAAAATAAGTTTTTTTTTGGGGAAATTCATTTAAAAGGACATTTTTTTTCCAATTTGTCCCATTATGATTTTTTTTTTGAAATTTGGTAGAATAGGTTTTAGAATAGAGAAAAACTCACTTATACCCTTAATAATTCTATTAGACCCTTAATTGTAGAAAAAACCAAAATTTCCTTTTTCTGTATTTCGTTTTTGTATACTTTCTATATTTAATAATCCAATTTCTTATGTTTTTTTATTTTTTTTGTATTACTTGTTTTTATTATTTACCTACCAAAAACGAAAAAATCTACACATTATCGAAGTCCCACCGGCGACTATCTCTCTCTCAGACGATATCGACTCCGTTAGTTTCTCCCACCGGCGAGGATCGACGACTCCGGCAGCTTCTCCCACCGGCGACGACTCTGGTAGCTTCTCTCTCTCTCTCTCTCTCTCTCTCTCTCTCTCTCTCTCTCTCTCTCTCTCTCTCGACATCTCTCTCTCGCTCTCTCTCTCTCTCGACATCTCTCTCTCGCTCTCTCTCTCTCTCTCGACATCTCTCTCTCTCGACATCTCTCTCGCTCTCCCTCTCTCTCTCGACACAATTGAGTTTTTTCCCCAAATCTATTTCAAAAATTTTCCCCAAATCTATTTCCAATTGATTTCTCTCTCTCTCTCTCTCTCTCTCTCTCAATCGATGCATGCAATTGTTTGTTTGGATTGTTGTGGTTGTGTTTTTTTTCCCCAAATTTGATTTTTTCCCCAAATTTGATAATGTATCGGTTGAAAGATAAGATCACTTCTACATTTTATAGCTAATTGATTGAAATTTGTTCATACTAATGTATATCCTTTTCTTAAATTTTTTTTTTGTGTAGCTATGGAAACAGAATTTCCGAAACGCCTGTTTAGAGATGGATTTGAGCCACAAGTGAAGAAGATTAACAATTCCTGTCGAATTTCTATCTTGGGCAAAGTCAAACAAGCATTACCTAAAGAGTATGAGACAGTGAAGAATGATCCAGTCTTTTCACATGTCTTTGCACTCTACGAGAATGGTTTAGGGTATTCAGGACGTTTGATACACAGCATGATGTCTAGGCAGTTGGTTACAAAGAAAAAAAGAGAGATATGGTTTGTGTTTGGAGGAAGCCACTCAGATTTTCAATGCAAGAGTTTCATGCTGTGACTGGGCTCAAATGCACTGCGGATTCTAGTTGTAATTTAGAGAATTGGAAAGATGATGGTGGGTTTTGGAGCAAATTGATGAAGAGAAAAGGTCCGACTATTAGCATTAAGAGCTTGGTTGATGTGCACTTACCTGTAATTCACAAATGGAATGAGGTTGATAGGATCCGATTGGTGTATCTTCTTGTGATAGCTGGGTTGGTTATGGCCAAGGATGAGAAAAAGTATATTCCACTCAAATACATCCAGATGGTAATGGATCTTGATAAGGTGAGGACTTATCCTTGGGGTCTAAAAGCTTTTAAAAGTCTTGCTAAGGCTATCATAGAAAAAAGAGAAGATTTGAAGAAGATCAATAGCTATGCATTAGATGGTTTCTCATATGCATTTCAAATATGGGTGATGGAGGCAATTCCAGACATTGGAAAGTTGTTGGGAGAAAAGATTATCACAGAATTTAGAGAAGCTCCTCGATGTTCTAACTGGAAAGGCGCAGCCAAAGTATCATATGATGATATCATCCAACTAGAAAGTACATTTGGACCGAAGGTACTTTCTTTGCCAACCCAACTCTTATCACATGTTTTTTTTGTTAATAGTTGATGTCATTGTTTAATCTTTAACTTCTACCTGTTTTTTTTTTTTTTTTTTAGGATATTGTTTATCCATACATATCTATTACTGGCGATTTCGATGTTGTTGACTCCATTGAGTTTTTCTGGCGTGATGAAACAAGCGATGGTGAAGTCGATAATTTGAAAGATAAGATCACTTCTGGAAATGATTTTTCAGATCATATTTGGGGAACTGTACAAGTTAATGATGTGGAGGGTGAACATATTCAATTAAAAGATGATGTTGGCAGTGAGGTGTGTGAAGAAAATCAAGGGTCTAGTGCAACAAAGAGTGGTGAGAGTATGCAAGCTGGTAATGATGAAGAGTCAGGTTGCAAAGGAAGAGACAACCTGATCATGGTGCGGAGAGGAGGAAAAAGAAACTGCTCTATGAGCGAGCAGCAACAACACAGCGAGCTGCAACAGATGAACAAATGAAGTCCTTTATTAGTGTGTTTGAGACTTGTTTCAAGAGTTTTGAGAAGAAGGTTGACAGTCGATTGGAAAAAATAGAAAAGGATGTCTCACTCTTGAAGGATACTATAACTTCAGCTGGAATTACAATAAGCACTCAAGCCACGGTTGAGCAACCATCCATTCCAGCAGAAAAGAAGAGTAAATCTGTGGTACGTAAGACTTAATCTCTATGTTATGTTTGTTTGTGTTTTTTTTTTTAAGACTCTAAAAGAATATGTAATCGGATATGTATGTTTGTGGTATAATAATAAGTGTTAATATTTTTGTTAAACTTTTTGTATGGACAGGATGAAACGTTTTTAGTTGATGATCTTTTCACTCATCATAGTGAAATAGATCTTAATTTGGATTCACAAGAATTTTTACAGAAATCAGTAGGGCACCTATCTCAAAAAGCAGATGTACTTGGGTTTGATCTTACACAAAATATATTGTGCAAAGATGACATACGGAGATTAAATACTACAAACGCTGGTGAATTTGACATGGATTCTGTTTTGGTGTTTGTTTCTGATGATCGATTCGATGCTTTTGCAGAGTGGCATAGTACAAGGGGTAAGTTGTTCAATTATATTTTACTATAATTGTTACAGTGTTATGCTCTTTCGATGCTTATGCATAGTGTTTTCTTAAATTTATTTGCAGAATGATTCAGTTGGGTCCAAGTGTAATTAACGAGGGATTACTAAATCGAGTGATGACAACCAACGTTTGGCTTCAGAATCCGGTACGTTGCAATATTTTTTTTGTTTGTAATTCTATGTAATACTTTAGTATATATTTTTTTAATACTTTTGTAATACGTTGCAATATTTTTTGTTTTTAATTGCAATTTTTTTTTTTTTTTGCAATGAAATATTTTTCAGGAAATGGATGCTATGATGTATATATTTCGGGAGAATACATCTTTAGGCCGACTGAAGTCAAACCGTGTTGGCTTCATGAATTGTTTGTTTAGCATGCAAATCAAAAACGAATATTTGAAGTTTAGAGAAGGTAAAAAAGGCCACAACTGGGATTCAATGATCTTGGGTTATGCAAACGGTGACTTGCCTTCTCATGGAAAGACGGGGAAGAAATGGGCATTAGACTTCGACAGAGTTTACGCTCCTATGAACATCAATAATAATCACTGGATATCTTTGTGCATTAATTTTGGCCTAAGAACTGTTGAAGTATTTGATTGTTCTGGTCTAACCCACAGAAGTCATGTGGATCCATTTGCAATCCTCATCCCTCGACTTGTGAAGGAAGTTCAGACCAAAAGCTATGGTAAATATCTTCATGTGTCTCCATATTCTATCATTTTTGCTTCAGTCCCACCAAATCTTAATAAGTCATGCTGTGATTGTGGAGTGTATGCACTTAAATACATAGAGTGTCATATGCATAATCTGGATATGAGTTTGATAAACGATGACAACATTAAAGAAGCTCGTACGAAGATTGCAGTTGACTTGTGGGAAGCAGCATCTGATCCTGTGTTCATTGAGCGAATGGCGAAGTATGAACCTCCATCTGTGTCGCCTCTTATTGTAGACCTTAGTTAAAATTTTAATTGTGCTACGATTTTTATTGTTTCATCTTCTGCTTATTGGCATTATCATTTCTTTATTTATTTGGTTGTAATTTACGTCTTTTAGCTCATTTTTTTATTTATGTTATCTTATTTAGCTTTTCAACACCATCGAGGCACACACAAATATTTCAAACACGTCTTGTATTTGAAACATAAGAAACCTCAATAACTTAAGAAAAAAAAAACATTGACAATAAACATATGAAAAAAACATAAGAAATTCAATAACTTGTATTTGAAACATAAGCAATTGAAGATTAAAAAACATAAGAAATCCAATAATGTGAACTCCAAATAATGACGAAGAAGACTACATGTCATGCATCGAAACCTCCATGTAAGCTAACAAGACCAGCCTGAGGTGAAAAAAAAAAATATATTCATTGTTAAATTAAAGAAACTAAAACATGTATTTGAAATGATGTGTAAAAGTTGCTGAACCAACCTATTATTAGATCGTGTTTTCACATGTCGATCTATTGTGGCCTTCTTTACCACAACGGCCACACTTACGCCTCTTCGCTCCTTGTGACGATCTTATCTTGTCTTCCACTGATTCGTATCTTCTTTTTCTTCTTCTACCCGCTCCTCTTCTTGTCTCAGGTGGTACAATTTTTACATCACCAACAGTTTCGGGAACACACCATTCATCTTCAGGAACACCTATAGGATTAATGTTTTCCTCGTACAATGATCTCCATGCAGCAGTAGTGAACACATCATCAGCGTATGGGTACAGACTTTTCCCAATACTAAAACATGCTTTTATGGCATGTCTACAAGGAAGTTTTCCTATGTCGAACTTTCCACATGAACAAGTCCTCTTCTCCAAATCAACAATAAAATCTACTCCTTTACCTTTAATCTGTAATATGAATTGAGAAATAGGATAAGCTTTAAACTTTTCACCCTTCTCTATTCTTCTAGAAATCTTCTGCTCCACCTCAATGGTTAAAGGGTCGTTCTGCTGCTCACTTAATGCCCTACGCTCATAAAACCAGCGGGTTAACATTTCTCTAATGCTATCTAACAAAGGAATTATTGGATACTCTCTCGGTGATCTCAAAGCTGAATTTATTGATTCAGCAGGGTTGTTGGTGTTTATGTCATATCTATATCCAGGAAAATGACATCTAGCCCATTTTTTCACATCAGCCTCCTGTAGATAACCTCCAATCGCCGGACTGATATTGCAAATTTCCGCAAAATGTTTATCAAACTCAGCAACTCTATAAGCTTTTGATGCTTTTGCAAGACGACCAGCCACACCTCTTCCTTTATAATTTGTTACCACATTACCTATCAAGTGGTGGATGCAAATACCATGTTTAGCCAATGGGTAGATTTTTCCAATCATTTTACCAATAGATATATGTCGATCTGACACAAAAGCTAAATCTTTGTCATCCGCAATAACAACCTTAAGCTGCATTAAAAACCACTCCCATGAAGCATCATTCTCAGAATCCGCAATCCCAAATGCAATTGGATACAAATTAGAGTTACCATCTACTGCTGTAGCAACTAGTAGAACTCCTTTGTACTTGTTCTTTAAAAACGTTCCATCAACTACAATGACCTTCCGAATTTTCTTGTAGAACCCTCTTATTGATTGACCAAATGAAATGAATAGATACTTGAATCTACCATCACAATCAATATCATAATTTGTATGCGTACCAGGATTCGCCTCTTTTAGCATGTGCAAGTAGTTAGGTATCTTAGCAAAACTTTTCTCTGGGATTCCTCTTACTTCGTTAACTGCATACTCACGAGATTCCCAAGCTTGGGAATAAGTTAGCTCACATCCATTCTCCGTACGCATAATATTAATGATGTCATTGGGTTTAGGTCCCTCCTTGACACCTTCATAATTATGTTTGATGAGATTCCCGATTGTTCTTGCTGAAGGTGTTCTACCAAATTTCGTTTTCCTTGAAGGAGCACAAGTATGGCTACCCACATACTTGTTGATTTTCCAACACGTAGCCCTTCGAAGCACTCAGCACGAACACGCCATTTGCAAACATTGTCAATACAGCGTATACACCAAAATCTTTTACCAGATTTAGTAACTCTGTAATCAAAGTTATACTTCATCGCAAAAATTTCTAAACTTGCCTGTAAAGCTTCCTTGCTTTTGAAATATTGTCCCTTCTTTACCATAAAATCAACCATCATAGATGTAGCACCAACTTCAGCGTCCTTAGAAGTTATGAAGTTAGAATCATTCGGTTTTGCTTTGTTCACAAATTTTGGCAGCTTTTCACAGAAGATCGTCAATGCCTCCCTCACTTGAATCGTTTGGTTCCTTATTCAGATCAATATTGCTTCTATCATTCACCGTGGCTTTAAACGTCACACACAACCGTATGTTATTCTTCATTCTCCAATAAGCAACAAAATTTTTCACTTGACGATCATTCATCATAACAACCGGAGGAGAATCAACACTGAGATCAAAGGGTAAATAACTAAATTCCACATCAACCATATTTTGTTGTATTTCATAGTCTTCCAAAACCATCATCTTTAGCTCTTCAAGAGTTGAACTGGCTTGAAAATTAAGAAGTCTCCCACGTTTTTCTTCATCGACAATAAATCTCCATTCATTTTGGCCGATACATCTCCATACACCACATGTTACATAGATTTGCAACATACTGCAAAATGAACTCTTGAATGAAATTTAGGTTGGAAAATGTTGAAAAACCTTGAACAAAATCGATTAAAAATGGTGTTTAATGTTTTCAGAACACGTTTTCTAAAGATGTTAGAACGTAATCTTAACAATATATATGATTAGCATAATTTCGGGATTACGTAAATATTTTGTTTCCTTAAATTTCGGATTCAGTTTCCTTATCTAACATAGTGTAGAATATACTTTCTAAATTAGACTTCGAGATAGAGGAAAGTGTAGAATAAGTGTTCTAATTTTCGCAGGACACATGATAAAATGTAGATTTCATAATCTGACTTTAGTAGAATATGTATAAAGTGAAGAAAACAAATTCTAAAATTTGTAGAATATAGAGTTATGTGTAGAATATATATTCTAATTTCTGTAGAAGACATACAAAATCCGACTTCTAAAAGTTTTAGAAGATATATTTGTTCTAAAGTTTTCAGAACAAGTAGAGTGCGATGAATTTATAATCTACATTTTTTAGAACATGTACAATATGTAGAATTTATTATCTAATATCTTCAGAATATATACAGTTAGTAGAACATGTATTCTAAATGTTGCAGAATAATTTTTTTTCAATGTTAAAACACCAAATTTTCATCAAAAACACCTTATGGCAACCTCTTTGTTATTTGTAGAATTTGTTTTTAGGTGATTGAAATTTTAAAATTGCTTAAAAGTTAATTTCATTTTTTGAAAGGGTAATTTAGGCATAATGACAAATTTAGCGTAGAAGGCATAATGGGACAAATTGAAGAAAAAATGTCCTTTTAAATCAATTTCCCCTTTTTTTTATTAACCAATGTACTGTCGATGTTTTATATTCTTTCTCAACTGTACGGACATGTTTTTAAAAAAAAATTGTAATACTGTATTTCCTAAAAGAATCAGTAATACTACAAACAAAAAATGGATAAAGAATTGGATTAGGGTTGAAAACATGGGCTAGAAAGTTCCAATCTCATATTGGCAATCTACATTAACAGTTTGATAAAGCCCAATAGGCTTAACTTACGTAGCTCCGTTATGTGTCTCATGCGGGCATGAAGCAAAAAAACTAACACACGATAACGTAACTTTTGTTGTTTTGTTTTTTTAATATCTTTATAAATATACTAGCAATTGACCCGCGCTACACGCGGGAGTTAGATGATGGTTTTTTTGCCATTGTTTTGTTATTTTATTGTTGGTTATGTATTGTTCTTATTTCCATCTGGTAATGTTGTTCGTAGCGCGAGAGTTAGATGAGGATCTTTTTGCGGTTGTTTTGTTACTTTATTGTTGGTTATGTATTGTTCCTATTTCTGTCTGGTTATGTTGTTCGTATGTTTTTTTTTGGTCTTTTGTTGTTTTTTTTTCTTCTATATATAATAAACATATATAAAGATATTATGATTATTTTGTTGATTTAAAACCGTCTCTCATTCAACTTGTTCTTTCTACGTGTAAGTGTTTTTATTTGGTTATATGTGTTTTTATTTGGTTAAAAATATTGCAAAATTATTGTGTAAAATTAGTATCACCAATTTTTTGTTTGGGTAAATACAATGTGGTGGTGTTGAGATGAATTAGGGTGGAGTATATTTAAACGGAGTAGGTGAAATAAAGGTATTGTCATTATTGTCGTTATTTGATTTTATGCGCTTTGATTTTTTTTCTTTTTAAATTGAGAAGTAAATGTCTAAAATTAATATCTTCATTAGTGGTGATCCTAAAATTATTGACGCCATGTTATTATTCAGTAGTAAATGTAATAAAAATGGTAGAGAGTATCTCTAAAATCTATATATCTCTTCAAGACCTCCCATTTGATAATAAGACTTGAAAGTTTTGTGTGGAAATATGGCTAATGTATCTGAGCTTAACCTAGCTTTCCATATACCATAGGAGAAGCAATGTTTGTTCAACGATGAAGATGGTGGTGCTAAAGAGTCAATGTTTTTGGCATGGATGAATTTGAATAGGTCGAATTCTTCGAGTAGGACACTCATGTATGCCGAGATCCCAAGTTTTTTTTACTTGGAATAAAAAAGAGAAACGGTTTCAGGCAAGAGAAAAAGGTTCCCAAATAGGAAGGTTAGAGGATGTTCCTCGACACATGGGGGGAATGTTTTATTTGAGAATCCTTCTAAATATAGTTAGAGGACTTACATGTGGTGAAGATTTGCAAACTTATGAAAGTATTGTTTATGGGAAATACAAAGAAGCATGTTGGGCACGGATATAATGGAGTAATAATGCTTTAGTTTATGTTTTCATGAATGTTTTTAATTATGGATGGGAGTTCTTTGTTTTCCTTCTCTATCTAATCATATAATAAAACATTGTGTTGGTTTTCTCCCCCCTCATTTGCCAATATTTGACATAAAAATATGTGAAGATGCTATAACAATACAATTAAACCACTATAAATCAATATTTTATAAATTATTAAATTCCAATAAATTTCTAATTTTTGCAAATGATGATAATAAGATAATAGTTTTTCTGGAATTCATATGTATTTTGTATTTTCATAAAAATAGTCTAAACTTTTTGAAAGTTTTCATTTTTTTAGATATACATCATTTTGATAGATTATTAGAATACAATAATTAATATTGGCATATTTTTAAAAATATATATATATTCCATCTGTATAAGTAAAATATAAATATTTATAAATTTTAATCAAGAAGGTTTGCTACATATTTAAAATACCATTCTAAAACCATGAAATGTAATTGTTCTAACATGTAACATTGGGCACGTTCAATAAGGAATTTGTTTTTTTTTTTGAGTTGGCCAATTTTGGTAAAACCTAAACTATTTTATGGGCCACTTATAATATAATCCAAAACTAATTTCGTGTGCCTCTTTTTTTATTTGTTTGGTAAGCTGAAACTATACATACATATACATATATGTATATTTTTTTCGTCGTCTAGAATCTACTTTCCAGACAAAGGATTTGTGGTCAAAAATTAAAATGCATGCAAAGGATTTGGAGTAAATCCAGTTTTATAATTCATTTTTTTTTCGAGTAAAGAACATAATCCAGTTTGGAACTGATTTAGAAGTTTCTTCTTCTTTTATATCACCAATTGTATCGTTGCGATTTCCTAACTGTTGGGTGTTTGATCGACTGCTTATGTTCTCGATTCCGATTCGTTGCTGGAAATGTTGGTCTAATTATTTTTCCCCGGCGATGTATGTTATTTGATGTGTTAATTGCGAGTTGCAGAAGATAATTGTGAGTTGATTCTCTTTTCGCGTAAGTGACAAAGTAAATTGTAAGTGATTTTCTTTCCAGCTTAGATCATGTTTTTTTTTCTTAGTAGGTTAGCTATCTTATCCTTAATCCGTTTTGCATAACCATTTTTTTTTTTGTTTAAACAACTTTGATCGACTTCTGTTTTTCTTTGTTTGTAGCCCAGCTTATCCTTCCAGAGATTGTCTTTCATCTTCTTGCCCGTCCCTAACATTATAATTCCAGTAAGGTAAATATTTTTTTTGAAATATATGTCTCCTTCTGTTCGTAATTTTATGAATTCGGTACTTGAGTTGTTTGCTTGTAAATTTTCTGCCATTACTTTGATGTTGTGTTCCACATATCTGTCTCTAAGGTTTATGTCGTTGAGGTCCTTCTATCTACTAATTGCCAGTATTGGTTTTATGGCTAGCAGACCTATAATGATGTTGTTGTCAATTTGATTGTCTGGGGTGTTGTTGGAATTTGTTGTGATGCTTCGCGAGCTAGTGTTATTTTATTTTGTTTGAATTTAGGTTTCTTTTTTATATTTTTATTTATGTTTGTTTTTTTGTGTTTGGTTTTGTATATATTTGTTTCTATGTATTGGTAATCAATATAAAAAGAAATAGAAATGCTTTTATTCGAATTGTTGAAAATGATTTGCTCATGATAATATTGTAAACCTTATAGTCTAAACGAACATGATGAATTTGATCATTTGTTTGTAGTGGTAGCAGTGGTCACATCTATTTTCCATGTCATTGATGCTATAGTTGATTGTTGGTTGAAATGTAGCCAATGTAGCGTAGTATCTTTGTAGCTTTTGTATTTTGACTCTGTGTAATGCCCTCTTGATATTTTTCCAGCATTGATCACTCTTTGCTTTGTTTTATTTTCAGCCTAGCTTATCCAACCACAACTTTCCTTCCACTATATCGCTCCTGCATAATTTTACAATTCCATAAAGGTAGATAGCATCTTTGTAGTTACCTTCTGCTGCCTTTTTCAAATGTTCCAAGCCTGCTTCTGTGTTGTTCTTGTGAAAATACTCTTGTATTCCTTTGATGTAGTGTGCCTCCACATTTCCACTTGCTATGCATTTCTCCATGAGGTCTTGGTATTTGGTAATTGCTGCTAGTGGATTCATAGCTAGTGGCCTTAGGTTGATTTTCTTGTATACTCTGTTGTCTTGGGCTGCTTTTGCTAGTTGTGGTGATGCTTGCATAACATGTTTGACGGTTTTGCGTGAAATGAGAGCAACTCTTGAGATAGTATCTCCCAGGATTTCGTTTGGTAGTTCATCAAGAGAGTAATCTTTCTTTTGTTGCATTTTTATAGTGTTTGCTCTGAATTTCAGTCTGAATTTTTAAGAGCGTACTTTATAGGCTGGATGTCAATTGCAGTTACGTTTGTGTTTGGTTTTCCCTAATTGTTGTCCTGCTAAGTGGTAGCTTTATATAAGACTGCGACTTACCTCAATTGAAGAAATGAGTAGTGGGCTAAAAACGACACAAATTTATGTTTAACACAGACGTGTTACAATGGAAATTGAAGAGAGGGCAGGCTAAGGGTGTCGAGGAGTGGGAAATAATATTTAATTCATTTATAATCATTACAACTCGAGAATGTAAAACGCGAGGAACATAGAATGAAGCAGGAAACGGATGTCTGAAAGTCGCACATACGTAGACAGCGAGTAGGAGATACAATTGTTGTTAGGACATCTAACAAATTTGGGTTTGATATGGGCTTTCAAATGTTAATGGGTAAGTGTTATTAACTGCTTAATGGGTAAGTTTTTAAGAATAGGCCCTAAAAATTAAATAAGAGGTTGCTGAGGTGGCAGCACCAGAAATGAGAAAAAGCCAACTTTATATATATAGATAAAACTTGCGGTTACATGCCCGCACGAGACACTAAAAATAGTGTTGAATGTTGAATGTTTTTAGAACGTCATTATCTTTTGTGACTGCAACTTCATTAACTGTTTCAACTGTGCAAATAACCCCAGTTACAACTTCAACTTCCATATTTGTCTGGCAATCTGCCACTCTAGTGCATATATTTGCGACTTGGATTGGGCAGCCTCATTGTTAAGGACTGTATCAACTTGGACTTTAATTCTTCTTAAATGACAACAATCGGGAATTCCTCTTGAAGATTGATTGGAGATACCAAAGCTTGGGCGGTAGATAAGCTAACAATGGCAGGAGCACTGACTTCATTAGAGACAATTTGGTGACTTTTTGATGTGGCAACTTTTGGTTCATTCGACGGAAAGCTTTATGTCCTAACTGTCCACAATCTCCACAATTAACTGGAACCCAAGCGTATTCAACATCAACCATAGATATGGTTTCCTTTTTATCTACAACTGCAATCTTAGGAGGGAAAGCTTTACTCAACTCCACTTCCACCAAAATTTTGGCCTCACCCATTAGAGAAGGGTCAAGTCTTGGTTTGTAAGTAGCCATAGGAGCACCCAAGCATGAAGCAATATGGCTAATTCCTGGAATTGAGTATAGACTGTATGAGATCTTTTTAAGGGTTACCCAAACCGGAATAGTCGAGATATCTGGGATATCAAATGTATCTGCAGTAGACCAAGGAGCTACAAACATAAGACAATCATCCACATGCCATAATCCTCTTTGAAGAACCCAAGCTCTTGTTAAAGCATCCGGGATGTGGAACGGAAACTTAGAGTCATCTAGTTTGCGGATAAAGATTCTACACTTCCTTCCCCAAATTCTATTGACTACCGCATGAACTAAGCCACATGGAGGAGGATTACATCTATAGAACTGGCCCTATATATATTTCTTTTGGTTCTTTAGACCTTGCAGCAAAACATGACTTGGAATCGTTACCTTTGGGGTTCCGTCTTCCATGTAATCCGGTGAAGTAGCTCTGTAGAGATTCCTTGCTGCCGGATTCATTTTAGCAGCCCAAGGGAACCTAATAGCATCCTCATGGCATGTTTCAAGAGATTTACTTATATCCACAGCTGTTGTCTTCACCACAAAATTTAGACCATTTGAATCATTACCTTTTACCATTTTAAGTGGTATAGTCCATGCTCCCTTAAGACTGGAAGAGTGAGGAGAGGATGACGAGGGAGGAGCAACTTTTGTGGTTTGTGTAGCAGGGTTTTGTGTGTCAGGGAGTAACGACGAAGCAGAGACAAACTAACCACCGCAACTGACTCCCTGAGACACATCTTGTACGACAATGTTACTCAACGGAGAGATTGTCGACTTGTTTGTAATAGGAATTGTGGGCTTGGATCTCGAAAAATAATCTGTAATCACCCAAGAAGGGGAACCGAACAGAGCTGGTGAAGAACCAAGTTTTGATTTCACCGCTGGCGACGGTATGAAACTCCTCTCCACCGTGTCTGGTGAAATCGAATCCGCCGGAGAAGATGAAGATATAGCACTCTCCGGTAAAGGTCCATCCATCAAGGGATTTACCACCGCTTGAGGAAGAGGTTTCACCGATGAAGAAGAAGTCTTCTGGGTCCAACGATGCAGGTGCAGCCAATGAGGATATGGAGGATCGACAACAACTCCTCCTCCTCCAGAAACATCCTTTGCTCCGTTGTCGTGAAACCTTTTCCGGTTTAATGGAGCTAATCTTGCTGGAGCTAATCTTGCTGATGAAGAGCAGGAGAAGCAGCCGACGACGATTCCGTAACGGTTACGGTCTCGCCGGAAAAAGCAAGTGTGAAAAGTAGTTTTCGTCTTACGAGAGAGAAAATTTAGGCGCGTATATTTCACGCGTTAAAATCTTATCTATTTTTCTCGTATAACGTAACTGACACTAATATAATTAGTTTATGTTAGAAAATTATCAACTAACTGTGCAATAATTAAACAACAATGAACTGACTAATCCATAAATTTAAAAACTTATAAATGGCAGCGGTTTAAAAATTTTAAGCTGCTTGATTGGCAACGAGCATTCTTCATCTTTTATAACCTTGAGAGTTGTTTGATTAGACACAACTCTCCTTCTTCATCTTTTGTGATATTAATCTGAAGATCCATCCATTGATCTTGGTGACAATTTAAGCTTCTTGTTTTATTTTCTTCACACAATAGATGAGCTATTTAATTTCTTATCTCTTTTTATTATGCTCTACAAGAGTAAAGAGATAGATAAGCTTGTTTTGGATTCTCCCACAACAACGACCAACCACCTATAACAAATTTAAAAAGTTTTGATTATTTTATTGAGGGACCAATAAACTAATGATAACGATGATGACTAATAACTAGATCCAGTTTTTAGTTAGTCAATATTTTAAATCATCTTATGCTTTATCTCCAAGATCAATTATCCTGCACTGCTTCGATTAACATTAACTAATTGATTTTTTTATTTCAAGCAAAATTTAACAATAAATATCCAGCAAATTATTTTGTTATTTTGCCACATTAATTTATTAGCCGATACATTTGTTTTCCTCTTCTATATAAGTCAAAAGTTAAAATACTATTGGACACGAAAAGTACCAAATACATAATGAAGAGTGAACTCTCCGGCCACGGGCCTAAATACATATATCAAATATTTATGTTATGCCCCCAGCGGAGCCGTTTGATTGAGAAATTTATTACTTATGCCATGAACAAAGCCAATATTTTTGGAAAATGTCATTTTCGTTTATTCTTTCTCCTGCCTGCCACAACAACAAATTAAAAAGACAAATTTATCCTGCTAAATTTATTATTTTTTTGTTACCGTATTTTTCATTCTAAAATCTCTTTTCACAACATTTCATCTTTTTCTCTCTCTCCAACCTCTCATCTTTTCACAAAACCTTCAATTAGGCTGCAATCCATTGTTTCTTCACATTCCAAGCGAATCTCTCCATTTGTTGCTTCTTTTTGTAACACTGACCACAAAGTTGGACTAGACAAGGTAAGAAAATTACCTAATTTTTGTATCTATTGAGTTTGTCAATTTTATCTATTTGAAAATATTAATTTTCAGATCTGTTTACTTTTTTTTGTTCTTTATTACTCAGAACTGCGGGTTAGCTGGTGAACATAAGTGTTGGAATCCAAGAAGCCATCAGTAGAAGTCAAACTAGGTATTACTTGATGGACCAAATTTAGAAGAGATGATTCAGATCTGGTCTACCGACATTTGTTTATCATTGGACTCTTGTTGATTGTACGATTAGTGTGGACAGACCTGCACAGGTGGACCAATTTTTTGTTATCGAAGGACAAGTGTTGTCAACTAAGCGGATCTGATCCACTAAGGAAATCGGTGGAAAAAACTATATTGGACAAAAATGTGGTGGATAAAAACCTATCCAAACATTGAATTTGGTCTACCGGAAGCACAATAAACTTTGTATATGCATTTCCATACATGCAGGGTGGAAAAATGGTTTAATGTTATTGATGGACAAATGTTGGCAAACCAAACATATGTGGTTTACTAAAAGAGCTGAAGACATAATTGGAGTGGACAAATGTTGCAACAAAATAGATCTGGTCACTCGTCAAACCGAATGACATAAATGTGGTGGATAAAAACTTGGTCGCACAATTTCTTTTTTTTTTATAAATTTTTTCTTAGGCAAAAATGTATTTTTCTCTTATGACATAAAACAAAAAATGACATTTTTGAAAAGGAAACTATAAAAATAGTATTTTTACTACTTTAATTTTAAAAATGTCATTTTTCACAAAATTCCCTTATGTATAGTCCAGACTCCAAGTTATATGACTTGTATCTCAATATTGAATTCAAGCCAAGAAATTTTGAATTTAATAACTGAACAACGTCCAAATGCTCATGGGGGTATAAAATTTTGTTTTTGTTGCAAAGTGCATGCAGTGATTATATCCATGAATGCGATAGCGCGGCGAAAGAGAATAATACTAAGCTAGATGACAAATACTCAGCCGTACATGTACACATAAATACAAAACCTGCCACTTCACATGTCACCCACCATTAAGCACCCCTTCACAGACTTGATACTTTCTATGTAATAACATAAACATTCAACTTCTTGGTCGTATGTATGTTACAATAATTCGCATAAAATATGTTACTACAAATGTAATACTTTCCTTAAATAACATATACATCGTTTACACAGACTACAAGATTCAGCATAAAATGCAACCTTCGACTTAATTATTGATTCATGTTTTTAGCTATTTAAGTCATATATATCGGACATATATAAATATTGCACATCTATGTATTTGTCTTACACAACACAAGCGACCGTAGCGATGCGTTTCCCAATGATAAGGTTACCACACATACTTACACGACCCTCTCTACTGTCTCGTCTCTTTCTTTCGTCATCCCTCTTCTTTGTCTCCTTTCTCTCTATTCTTCACTTTTCAGAATTATTTTACGTAAATATTATGGACATGTCGTTTTCATCACCCTTCTCTACTCTTATTGTTCTTTTTGTATCCTCTTGAGCCACAACAACAGCAAGAAGATTAAACGATACATTTCTCCCCAAAACTCGACCCAAATGACCAAAACCCGGATTCGTAACCTGACCCGACTCCCTTCTCCCAAACCACTACGCGGTGGCGACGCCAACTTCATGGAACAGCTCCTCCTCCACTGCGCCACGGCCATCGACTCAAACGACGCAGCACTGGCTCACCAAATCCTCTGGGTGCTCAACAACACTGCTCCACCAGACGGTGACTCCACCCAACGACTAACCTCCGCCTTCCTCCGCGCGTTGCTCTCACGCGCCGTCTCCAAAACCCCTACATTATCATCCACCATTAGTTTCCTTCCTCCGGCAGATGAGCTCCACCGGTTCTCAGTCGTAGAGCTAGCCGCATTCGTCGACCTCACTCCTTGGCACCGATTCGGATTCATCGCGGCCAACGCGGCTATCTTAACAGCCGTGGAAGGTTACTCAACGGTTCACATCGTTGACTTAAGTTTGACTCATTGTATGCAAATCCCTACTCTCATAGACGCCATGGCAAGCCGACTCAACAAACCTCCTCCGCTTCTTAAACTCACCGTCGTCTCTTCCTCCGATAACTTTCCACCGTTCATCAACATCTCTTACGAAGAACTTGGATCCAAACTCGTCAACTTTGCCACCACAAGAAACATAACAATGGAGTTCACAATCATACCTTCAACTTACTCCGATGGCTTCTCTTCCCTCCTACAACAACTACGGGTTTACCCTTCTTCATTCAACGAAGCTCTCGTTGTTAACTGCCACATGATGCTCCGTTACATCCCTGACGAAACCCTAACTTCATCATCTTCATCGCTTAGAACAGTTTTCTTGAAACATCTCCGATCTTTGAATCCAAGAATCGTAACCCTAATAGAAGAAGACGTAGATCTCACATCGGGGAACTTGGTTAACCGGTTAAGATCGGCATTTAACTACTTCTGGATACCGTTTGATACAACAGACACGTTTATGAGCGAGCAGAGGCGGTGGTACGAGGCGGAGATAAGTTGGAAGATAGAAAACGTGGTGGCGAAGGAAGGTGCGGAAAGGGTGGAGAGGAGTGAGACGAAGAGACGGTGGTTTGAGAGGATGAGAGATGCTGAGTTCGGTGGAGTTAGGGTTAAGGAAGAGGCGGTGGTGGATGTGAAGACGATGTTGGAGGAACACGCCGTCGGGTGGGGGATGAAGAAGGAAGATGACGACAATAGTCTAGTCCTGACGTGGAAAGGTCATAGTGTAGTGTTCGCTACCGTTTGGGTTCCAGTTTAAATCGGGTTGATTTGATTTGATTTAATTGGATACTAGTAGATTAGTATTGCTCTGATTCTGATCTAATCAAAATTTTATAAGATTTTTTTCCTTCTAATTGCTCTAGTGTTTTGTATTAGTTCCAACATTAACGGAGCGAAAAGTAACCGTTATTGTGATTAAACATACTTTTAAATTTGCAAGCATTTTTAGTTTAGGATAGATTAGTTTTTTTTTTTTTTTTTGGGTGTGTATATACACCAAAACAAATTAAATTTTATAGTGATGACAATTACAACTTTATACGAAGAAATATCACCAAAACAAATTAAATTTTACGATTTAGTTGAGAAAAGGATATGAAACATTTGGAGGGTACAAAGAAGACATGCCAGAAAAAAGAAGAAGTAGATAGGATAAAATACAAATAAAGACATAAACAGAACAAATGACAAACCAATATTTTATCATATTCAAATGAACGTTCAAACATTAATTAAACGAAAATAATATAAGTTGAATTAGATAAGAGACAAAAAAAAAAGGGGAATAGTATAACTTTTATTTTCCCATCATCATTATCTCTAGTTAAACGCACCACAGTCACGACGAATGTTTCCATTGCGGCTATTCTTAACCCCAACACGGCCGAGTTTAGTCATGGCTGTCACAAAAGCGCGGTTAAAAGCCGTAGAGTTCGAGGCCCAAGCATTAACGGTGGGCCTTGAGCGACCGTCCGTGAAGAGAACTTGATCGGAGGTGAAGAGACCTTTGCCTTGTTGAAGATTCTTGAAGTAAGTGTTGTCAAACGTCTTGGGCGTGACTGGGTCCATGTTGATTGCGATTCTTGGGTCCACATTCTTAGGACAAGCCTTTTGAAGCTCTATAGCGTAAGCCTTGTTTAGAGTTGGGTCCACGGAGTTGATGCCGTTGAAGTTGTAGATTCTTTTAAAGACCTTGCCACAATGTGCGAATCCAAGGGTGTGAGCCGCTACATTATATATGAATCTATCGGTTAAGATATCGATGCATTTTGGTGATATAATTATATATAAGATATGTTTTGTTTTATATTTGGTTTACCCGAAAGAGCAATCATATCGTCTTGGGTAAGTTTGTTTTTCTTGAAAAGAGCGTTAAGTTTGTCTACATTGTCCGACGGTCCTGGTAAGTTCCCTTCAACACTAGACGCAGTTGATACCAATCCGTCGAACCTACCGAGTTCGACTTCATAGGATGGTCCTCCAGCCTATACATGCATAAAAGCAAAATGAGATATAACTAAATTATTTGTCGGTCACAACATATAGTATTGGTAGAATAATATGAAAATTAATATGGATTTGAGTGTAGGATTATATATGGTTATAGAATGGTGAGTACGGATACTCACCGCAACAACAACATCTCGGGTGGCCAAAGTAAGAATATCGGCGCATGAGACCTTGTTCCGGCAATGAGGGTTAGCGTCAAGGGCTTTCTTAGCTTGGATCACCACATCAAATCCATCTCCAGCTAGCGAAATGTTATCTGGATGATCCTTCTCTGCCTTGTTCTTAGGCGATGACTGGATCATGACAGAGGCATCACAACCCTACAATGCAAATTACACCGAAGGTAGAAACCAGTTAGTTGCCTAACAAAAGAAGAGAACGAAGATATAAGAACGCTTGAACGAAAAACATACATTGACAAAGCAGTCGTGGAAGAAGAGACGGAGAGTGGCAGGTATGGTGACGAATGTCTGCTTTACTTTCTTTTGGACAGCATTTCTCACGATTTGTTCGACGTTGGGGCAAGTTTTGGAGTAGAAACCGCGGCTTAGTTGCGCGGTGGTTGTATCCGGAAAGACAGAGATTGTGAAACAAAGTGCAACGACTAGAACCATACCGAAGCGAGCCATTTTTGGACAAAACAGAGAGAGAGGGTGTGTTGTATATAAATTGAGCCAAGACAAGAAGAAGAAATGCTTTGAACTGATGATGGTAAAAGTTGCACGATAAATGGTTTATATAATGATGGGATTGGAGGACATAACAAATTATTAAAGAAGATCCATTTGTTTTTTTTGGACTTTTATTCGATTTTGGTTAACTGCACCAGGCCTACCTTGCTCATTTCATTCTATACTTGTTACTTGTTAGCATGATATATAATAATTCAATTACTAAAAAAAAAATCTGACAAGAGTGGGAAATTTGCAATGAGTTCTCAAGTGAGAATGAAACATATTGACCAACATCCAATTGATATTTTGCCTCAGTTAATTAATTTGCAATGAGTACTTATATGATAAATTGTATGAATGTAATTATGGATTTATCAGCTGTTAAAAGGTAAATCTGGATCGCCGACAAGAATATAACAAAAAAATGGATCGCCGAAACAAAAAAGAAGTAAAAGTGGATTACCATTACTAAAAGTGGACATGTGGTTTGCACGTCGTTACATGAAAGTGAGTGAGAGCATCATAATGAAAAATAATAAGAACAATAGTAGTAGTACAACATGTTAATGAATATACCATCCTATATTGTTATGTGAGTTTTTTTCTTTTCTAATTTATCAAATGGAGGTTTTGGACAGTTTTACGATTATCACTTCGTCATTGGTGCATAACAGCTAATTTTGTCCCCTATCATGTTATATCCTATGTAAACAGCGAGTTTATCATATATTTTGATATTTTTATTATACCATCATGTAATATATTGGTATGTGTGTTCTAAATGGATCTTTAGGATCGATGAGCATAGAAAATATAGGTAATTCGACCGCGTTAAAACAAACTTAGCTCAGCCATACTCCGCACAGAGATGCTTAATAGTCTTAGATTTGTTATTTAAACTTTGTGCAAGATCACTCGAAAGTCGAAACCATAAATTTGGATCTTTATCCTAACAAGCCTTGCAAAAATTAAAGCAATGCCATTTTTCTTTTAAGAAAAGATTATGAGTGTTGTAAAACACTTAGTGGACTCTACTCAACCGGCCCATTGTTATTCCTATAGTCATGGTCCATTGTACTTAGGCCCATTGGCCATGTCCTAAAGCCCATGAGGCCTTGTATTAAACCTAGGTCGGTCCTATGTATACCCTAGTCGAAACCTATATATATGTAACCTCTTGAGACTTCATTCAATAATAAGAACAAGAGATTTCCCTAAACTTCTTGTTTCACAACACGTTATCAGCACGATAGACTCAAAACACTAAAAACCCTAAGCAGCCGCCGATCTCTCTCTCTAACCCTAAACCCTAAAAGCTGCCGCCGATCATCCCTCTTCCTAAAACCCAAAAACCGACCTTGTCCCTTTGTTCTTACTTCCATCCGTGACTCAAATCCTCTTCTGTTCGAAGATCCCCTTGTTCACGAGCATCCCTTAGCTCGTGATCAAGTTTCTATCGATAACTTGATCGAGGTTAACTGTTCGCGGTTCGGGGGTGAGCACATACGCGAGGCGGAACAAGGAGAGGAGCGAAATACGTTCGCGGATCTGATCGAGAGCGGTTCCAGAAGGTGATCGAGAGCGGTTCCAGAAGGTGATCGAGAGCGGTTCGAGAAGGTGATCGACAGCGGTTCGAGAAGGTGATCGAGAGCGGTTCGAGAAGGTGATCGACAGCGGTTCGAGAAGGTGATCGATAACGGTTCACGAAGGCGATCGATAGCGGTTCACGAACACGATCGATAGCGGTACGCGGACACGATCGATAGCGGTACGCGGACACGATCGATAGCGGTACACGGACACGATCGATAGCGGTACGAGGATACGGTCGATAGCGGTACGAGGATCTGTCCGAGAGCAGTACACAGCAGTACGAGTATCTGTCCGAGAGTTCACGAGGAGCTGATCGAGTGGAATACCGAGGTCTTTAGCTCCCGGTCCAAACCATCCAGAACCCTAAGGTGCTAAGGTAAACAAAGTTCGAACCTCCTCAAAACCTTATGATCGAACATTGAACTTAAAACTACAGAATCCTAAAACATCCAAGTACACAATCTAACAAAGTTTATTTTCCTAAATCCTAAGACTTAAAATCAGATTGTTAGGAATGTTAGATTGATTGACAATTGCACCATATTAATTCAAGCTTAAAATCCGAATTTGCTTGATTGTTTGTGTTGCATAAGAACCTAGAAATAAAAATTGTTAGGATCATATGTTAGGAGTTGATCTAACTGTTCTAGGTGATTTAAAACTGGATTGTTCATGCATCATAAATAAAATCGGACCATGTTAGGCTGCTAGAAAAATCGGCTGCATGTATTAGCCTTGTTCTAGAATTGAATCCGATCAAGAGTAGTTTTGTTAAACTTCCTTATTTGTTAAAGCATGAAACTGGAATTAAAACATATTTGACATAAACATCTAAATAGGAAAATCCATCTAGCTTTGTTGCATGCATTTTGTTGTCTTGCATGCATAAGAATTAAACCACGAAAATATACATAAGGCATGGCATGTTTGGTCTTAAATACCACATAGCCTAAGGCATGGTAACGGTCTCAAATACCGCATGACCTGAATATTTGTTGCATGGTTCGATCTTAAATATCGCATGCTAACTTTCGGTTGTCTATCTTTATGCAGATGGCAAACCTCAAGAGTCTTGACTACCCAATCCTGCAAGCTTCAGGAAAGAACTACTTGCAATGGGCAAATGACACCGAGATCAACCTTGAATCAAACGGTCTGGACGATTGCATTAGCAATGCAGTCGAGTGCACTAACAAGAAAAAGAGTAAGTGCCTCCAGCACCTACATCATCACATTGCCGACTCTCTCAAGAGCCAGTACCTCTTTATAAGAGACCCTCTAACCCTTTGGACACAGCTTAAAAGCCGTTATGGGCACCAAAGGACGGTGCTCCTTCCAAAGGCAGAGTTTGACTGGAAAAACCTAAGGATCCAGGATTACAAATCCGTGGAAGAGTATAACTCTGAGCTTTTTAGGATTGTCTCAATCCTTAGGTTGTGTGGGAGAGAGGTGACTGAGCAGGAACTGATTGAGAAGACATTGTCTACCTTCAGTCTCCATAACAGAGTTCTTCAGCAACAATACCGTAATGAAAGGTTTGCTGACTATGGGGAACTCATTGAAGCATTGCTGATCGCTGAACAAAATGATGAGCTGCTGATGATGAACAGTGCTATGAGACCTCCTGGTACAACCCCATTACCGGAGGCTAATAAGGTTGAGTTGGGAAAGAAAGCTGCAGTAGGGCCTAAAGAGCCCAAGGAACCTGCCGAGACCAACTACGTCCACAGAATAAGACACTACGGCCAAGCTAGTCGCGGTCGTGGTGGCAGAGGGCGGGGTGGTCGAGGAGGTCAGGCTGGTCGAGGAGGCCGCGGACGTGGTGGTTTGGGCCGTGGGTCTTTTAAACCACACACCAAGGCCAAATCGACCTGCCACCGATGTGGTATGACAAACCACTGGTACAAGAACTGCAGAACTCCCAAACATCTCGTTGATGCATACCAAGAAGTTCTAAAGAAGAAGAATCCAGAAGCTAACTATGTGCACCTCGATGATGAAGGAGACTTCGATCATGAGAAGGATGACTTACTAGATTATGAGACTTCCGATTGCCTTAGGAATGGTGTTTGAATTTCGTTTTTATTTGGTTTAAATTCTATGCTTTTATGATTTAATTTCATGTATTGGATTATTTTCTTTGATTTAAATGCAATGGTTTTTATTTTATAAAATTTGTCTTGTTAAAACACAAAATTATTATCCTCTTTATAGAAATGGCCGAGGATATGAGTGAACTAGTGGTGGACAGTGGATCCAGCCACACTATACTAAGAGACAAAAGATATTTTATCAATCTTACAATGAAAAGTGCAAATGTTAGTACAATTGCGGGTACAGTCTCTTTGATAGAAGGCTACGGCCAGGCTCACATTTTGTTGCCTAAGGGTACACATATTGAAATAAGTGATGCCTTATACTCACCCAGCTCTAAGAGAAACTTATTGAGCTTTAAAGATATAAGAATAAATGGTTTTCATGTTGAAACCAAGGGTGAAGGAAATAAAGAGTTCCTATACATTACAGAAATTGTAAAAGGACAAAAGAAGGTCTTAGAGACTATACCTGCACTAGCCACTGGTTTATACCATGCTAGGATAAATATGATAGAAGCTAACTTAGCAAAGCACAAAATGTTCAATGAACAATTCACTCTATGGCATGACCGGCTTGGCCACCCGGGTTCGAACATGATGCGTAAATTAATAAAGAGTTCGAATGGGCACAATCTTACAGAAAGAAAAGTTTTCCCTAAAAATCTCACTTGTGTTGCATGTGCACAAGGGAAACTTATAATAAGACCCTCACCAGTAAAAGTCACAAAAGAGACTTTAAACTTTCTGGAAAGGATACAAGGTGACATATGTGGACCAATACACCCACCATGTGGGACGTTTAGATATTTCATGGTGATGATAGATGCATCGACCAGATGGTCTCACGTATGCTTGTTGTCTACAAGAAACCTAGCATTTGCTAGGCTCTTAGCTCAAATCATTAGATTAAGAGCACACTTTCCAGACTTTCCACTTAAGACTATACGTCTAGATAATGCTGGTGAGTTTACATCCCAAGCGTTTAATGATTACTGTATGTCCATGGGGTGAGTGTGGAACATCCTGTAGCACATGTCCATACACAAAACGGATTAGCTGAATCCTTCATTAAACGTATACAAATGATAGCTCGACCATTGTTAATGCGATCGAAGCTTCCCGTGTCCGCTTGGGGACACGCGGTCTTACATGCAGCAGAGCTCATACGCATCAGGCCATCTAGTGAACACAAATATTCACCATCCCAATTATTAACGGGTCAAGAGCCAGACTTGTCCCATCTTAAAACATTTGGTTGTGCCGTTTATACACCTATTGCTCCACCACAGAGAACTAAGATGGGACCTCAAAGGAGGATGGGAATATATGTTGGATATGAGTCTCCCACCATTATAAAGTATCTTGAGCCATTGACAGGAGATTTATTTAAGGCCAGATACGCGGACTGTCAATTCGTTGAGTCCGAATTCCCTACATTAGGTGGTGAGACCAGCAAACCGGTCAAGGAATTAACATGGAATCAAACATCCTTAAATTGGCAAGATCCTCGAACTCTAGCTTGTGATGCAGAGGTTCAAAAGATAATTCATTTACAGCAGCTAGCTAATCAATTGCCGATTCCTTTGCTGACCCAAAGAGAGTAACAAAATCGTACATACCGGCTTGCAATGCACCAGTACGTATTGATGTTCAAGGAACACAATAACCAAGTTGCTACAGAGTCTAAGCCACGTTTGAAACGAGGTAGACCACTAGGTTCCAAAGATAAGAACCCTCGGAAAAGAAAAGGTGCAATACAGACCGAGGTTCAGGGAATTACGTAACAAACAGACATTACCGCGGAAACCCCTAATGTACCAGGTGATGTTCAGGACGCTGAACCTCAAGAACCTGAAGAGATTGATAACAATGAGATATCAATCAATTATATAATGTCTGGAAAGCAATGGAACCGAAAAGATGTCGACATTGATGATATATTTGCATACAAGGTAGCACTTGAGATAAATGAGGATCTAGAACCCACATCTATATTAGAGTGCACTCAAAGTAAAGATTGGCTCAAATGGAAAGAAGCCATTGATGTGGAGTTAAACTCTTTAAAGAAGAGAAGTGTGTTTGGTCCAATTTTAAGGACAACACCTGAAATTAAACCAGTTGGACACAAGTGGGTCTTTGTAAGAAAGAGAAATGAAAAGAATGAAATTGTGAGATACAAAGCACGGCTTGTAGCACAAGGATTCTCTCAAAGACCTGGAATAGATTATGAGGAGACATACTCCCCTGTGATGGATGCAACGACTTTTAGATATCTAATAAGTCTGGCTGTAAGAGAAAAACTGGATTTGCGGTTAATGGATGTTGAATGCATATTTGTATGGTCCACTGGATAATGAAATTTATATGAGATTACCAGAGGGTATAGAACACAAGAAGAGTGGTTCTCGAGACCAATACTGCATAAGGCTAGACAAATCGCTTTATGGGCTGAAACAAAGTGGTCGAATGTGGTATAACCGATTGAGTGATTACTTAGCTAAGGAAGGCTATAAGAATGACCCAATCAGTCCATGCATATTCATAAAGAAGTTTGCAAACAAAGGATTTGTGATAATAGCAGTATATGTGGATGATTTAAACATCCTTGGAACCTCTGGGGAAATCGCCCAAACTGTCGAATATCTCAAGAAAGAATTTGAGATGAAAGACCTAGGCAAGACAAGATTCTGTTTGGGATTACAGCTTGAGTACACAAATAATGGGATCCTTGTGCATCAAAGGCATATACAGAAAAGGTACTCAAAAGGTTTAATATGGAGCAAGCTCACTCATTGACTAGCCCAATGGTTGTGAGAAGTACAGAAGTGGATAAAGATCCATTTGCTCCTAAGAAGGACAATGAAGAAATTCTTGGTCCTGAAGTGCCTTACCTCAGTGCTATAGGAGCGTTAATGTTCTTGGCTAGTCACACTAGGCCAGATATATGTTTTGCCGTGAACCTCCTTGCAAGATATAGTTCTTGTCCGACCAAAAGGCACTGGAATGGTATTAAGCATGTTCTGCGTTACCTGCAAGGAACGACAGACTTTGGTCTTTACTATACTAACTATAACAAAGATGGTTTAGTTGGTTTTGCTGATGCAGGTTATCTATCCGACCCACACAATGGTAAATCACAAACGGGTTATGTGTTTACACACGGTGGTACTGCGATCTCTTGGCGTTCCATGAAGCAGACTCTTGTGGCCACATCGTCAAACCACGCAGAGATCTTAGCCATCCATGAAGCCAGCCGTGAGTGTGTGTGGTTACGGTCCATGACTCAACATATCCGATCGGACAGTGGCATGGACGAGGACAAATCAGCAACAATCATTTATGAGGACAACACAGCCTGCATTGCACAACTCAAGGACGGTTACATTAAGGGAGATCGGACGAAGCACATACTGCCCAAGTTCTTCTTCACACATGAACTACAAAAGGCCGGAGAAGTTCAAGTGGTACAAGTTCAGTCATGCGACAACTCAGCTGATCTCTTCACCAAGGCACTACCGACAACAACATTCAGGAAGCTCACGCACCAGATTGGAATGCGAAGGCTTAAGGACTTAGAGTGATGTTTGGAACAGGGGGAGCAATGTGTGCTGTACTCTTTTTCCTTCACCAAGGTTTTGTCCCAATGGGTTTTCCTGGTAAGGTTTTAATGAGGCAGCATCCCCTAAGCACATTGCAGCGATCCCATCCAAGCATAGGCACGGTTGTATCGTCCAAGGGGGAGTGTTGTAAAACACTTAGTGGACTCTACTCAACCGGCCCATTGTTATTCCTATAGTCATGGTCCATTGTACTTAGGCCCATTGGCCATGTCCTAAAGCCCATGAGGCCTTGTATTAAACCTAGGTCGGTCCTATGTATACCCTAGTCGAAACCTATATATATGTAACCTCTTGAGACTTCATTCAATAATAAGAACAAGAGATTTCCCTAAACTTCTTGTTTCACAACAATGAGAAGATTGTGCAAGCCACGCTCCTTGTTTGTGTTGACAACTTGGTTAATGTCAAACCCATTAAAATATCTTCGGTAACTAAAGTCTAACCAACCTTTACTGGTTTAGGCATTTTAATATATTTGTAAAATATGGTATCTGAAAATCACAATTGATTTTAAAATCAAATATATAATTTTTGTAAAAGAATATAATTTTTTTTTGGTAAAATGTAAAAGAATATAATTTATCCAAGGACTTAAGTTTTTAATTAATTTTTCACATTTAAAGGCATTAAAATCTAATATAGAATTTGAAGTCCAACAAAAAAAATCTTTAAAGAATAACATAAATCCCACTAAGCGCAAGTGAAATAATTAATATTTACCATCAAAAA
>CM043882.1:11753713-11834850 GCA_024034495.1 Camelina laxa | reverse complement strand
AGAAAATTTAATTCAAGCGTACCCGATTTCGGTAAATCCTTCAACGGTTCCCCTGAAGAGCTCGAGAACAAAACAGCCATCAAGGACAAGCATTTCTGCAAACTCATTACTGCTCAGACTAATGGGACCTTCGTAGCAAGCACGAGCTCTCCCCTCGAGCTCTCTCATGGCATCAAGATACATTTCGATGCAGAGCTTTGTACGTGCTAGAACCTTATTGACCGCACGCCACTTGTGGCACTCCATAGATAGGAGACGCATCTCACCATGGTGGTACGGACCAAGGGAAACGGTCCGAGGGAAATAAGACTTCGTCTCGTTCTCTTGCAGGTAATGTGGAACTCTGTAGATGCAGAGCTGCCCCCAAATGGTTGTGTCCTCGGCTCTATGTGCTTGCTCGAGCTTGTCTTTTACTGAGATGACCCATTCTCGTGTGGTCTCTCGTGGCCTATCTTCTATCACCTCCTCGATCTTACAGAACACGGAATGAGTCTCCTCCTGGCTCTGCAAGTTTTGGTCAGTTTCCTCTGTACTTCCACATCTGTGAAGAGTCGAGCTTTCGTGTAAACCATGGAGGTTCTGATCTCTGACTGGTTCGGATAATGGATTTTTGGTCAACATGTCGTCGTTGATGATTATTGGTTGGTCATGTACCATTGTTTTGAACCTTTTTCAGGAAACAAAGAACGAGCAGCGAGAGTGTAGTTATGAAATGTTAAATACAACGCTGTAACTATTTTATAGCTATAACTAGGCCATGTGTTTGCTTATTTTTCAATCTAACTCTTATTATAAAAAGACTTCGCACTCTTACTCAAAGCAGACTCTCATAAATGCTCGTAGTATATATATTGTTCAACGAGTGAGATTCAACCGTTCTAATTGCACTCTTATTCAAAGACCCGGCCCTCCTAATTTCTAGTCAAGTATATAAAATAACCAATGAGTGAGATAGAACATCGAAACTCTCGAAAAAAAAGACTTACAACATGACTCTAGCTAATTTAGTTTTGAAGAATACAAAGCTATGAAAAACAAATTTTTCTAAATATATTTGTATTATTTGTAGGAATCATTTGGCCAAATGATCAGGAATTAAAAGGTTTTTACATATGAAGTTCGAGTTTTAAAGAATGCATTTCTTGCAAATCAATGCAGCTGCAAGACTACCTACACTAGTAGAAAGTCTCCGATTGTTGCAGACTGGAAGTTTTTATCTCAACTATTAGGATAAGATTGTTTGTTGTTGATATAACGCTTATAGGAATTAATCGTTAGGTAAAGATGTGAGTTTTACAAATAAAATTGTATGTCGTGAAGCTGTTTCTAGAACCGTCTATAATAATCGCGTGTACTGTATGTTAATTAAACTGACCTATTAATTATATTAACCATCATATAATAAGAATAAATCAAATATCTATGATAATCAGACTATCTATTATAAATATACTCATCTTGCCCCACTATAATATTTATAGTAGTCATACCAAATTTGATAAACTGTGATACCATGTCGAAGAGCTTTTTCTAGGCCCGGTATTTCTTTATTCGAACCTAACGAAATTTTCAACTCCGTACGAGTTTATCTTTCCGGGTCTAGAGTTACCGTTTTTTTAGTGGATGTCTCGGCCACTTGCTTATCAAAGGTTCGTGCGGTTAATCAATCTAGACCACGTTAATAAAGCAATCGTTTAAATTTTTTTTTTGAATGTAAGGTTACATTATATTCAACCAAAAAAATACTGTTTTATAACTGATGCATCATTCTTTTGAGAAGCTTAAATGGAGTTCACAAAACAGAAAGGTCAGAATCTAGTGCCTAGCCAAGTGAACAAGCCATGCTTCCGCCCATTTCTCTCATGCCAAAGTGTATAGACTGTCGTTTGCAGAACAGAGCAAGCTAAAAGACTTGCAGTCTGATCACTCCAGTTGCTACAAGCTGAAGTAATTACCGAAGACCAGTTAGTGGAAAAGCGTGTCCTATAGATATTCTTTGCAGTGTAATGGACCACCGTCATATATCTCTTATCACTAGGCCCATATCTTGTATATATATGTATAAATACGATTCTAATGTGAATGAAATACACAACACTTTACGAAATATTTCATGGTATCAGAGCAATTCTGTGACCTACCCTAATTTTTTTTCTACCAACGCCGCCGTCAAACGTTTTTTGATCGCCGGTTTTCTCTACTCTGTTCTCCTCTGTTTTACTTTGTTCTACTCTGTTCTACTCTGGTTTTTTTACGAGCCAATGACCTCCATGGCTATGACTTCTTCTCCAATTGGAGTTATCTCCTCTTCTCCTTATGCTCTCAACGCATCGGATAATCCCGGTGCTTTGATTTCCTCTGTTGTCTTGAAAGAAAATAATTATTCTGAATGGGCTACAGAACTTAAGAATTCTCTCCAAGCTAAACAAAAACTCGGTTTCATTGACGGTTCGATAACAAAGCCAACAATGGAACCTGATTTGTCGGCCTAGAAAGCTGCTAATTCTATGATCATAGGATGGATTAGAACATCTATTGATCCTACTCTTCGATCAACAGTTTCTTTTGTCGCTGATGCTAAAGACCTTTGGGACAGCCTTCAACAACGATTCTCTACTGGCAACGGTGTTCGCAAACAACTACTCAAGGATGAAATTTCAGCTTGCAAGCAAGATGGACAACCGGTTTTAGCTTACTATGGGCGTTTAACCAAGCTTTGGGAAGAATTGCAAAAGTACAAAACCAGCAGACCGTGTACTTGTGCCGCAGCTCCCGACATCGCAAAGGAACGTGAAGATGACAAAGTGCATCAATTCTTATTTGGCTTGGATGAACGATTCCGTCCTATTCGTTCATCAATTACTGATCAGGATCCTTTACCTGATCTGAATCATGTTTACTCACGAGTCATCCGTGAAGAGCAAAACCTTAATGCTTCACGGCTTAAGGATGTTGTCAAAACCGATGCTATCGGATTTACTGTACAAGCCTCATCACCTCAAGTTGCGGCTGTCTCGGCTCCTCGCTCTCGTGATCGATCATCCTTACTATGTACTCATTATCATCGACAAGGACATGAAGTTACTGAGTGTTTCTTAGTTCATGGTTATCCCGATTGGTGGCTTGAACAAAATCGTCAAGACGGGTCTACAAACTCTACGGGTCGAGGATCTTTTGGCCGAGGCAATTCCGGTCGTGGCAATCGTGGTCGAGGAAACTCGTCTTCTGGATCTCGTGGTCGAGGACGAGCTAATGCTGTCAGTACTCGTTCCAATACTTCCACCACCAATGACGCACCGGATCCAATTACTCATCTCATCTCTCTCCTGCAAGCTCATCGTCCAAATACTTCTTCTGAGAAGTTGTCGGGTAAAACTCAACTTACTGATGTGATCATTGATACAGGTGCTTCGCATCATATGACTGGTGATCTCGGCATACTGACCGACATAACCAATATTGTTCCTTCAGATGTTACTAAACCCGACGGGACTGTTTCTCGTGCCACTCAACGCGGGACTCTCGCTTTAAATGACAAATATTCTCTTCCTGATGTGCTTTATGTGCCAGATTTTAATTGCACATTAATCACTGTTGCCAAATTGTTAAAACACACTGGTTTTATCGCGATATTCACTGATGCTTTATGTTTCTTGCAAGACCGTTTTACGAGGACTTTGATTGGTGCGGGTGAATAACGTGAGGGGGTGTACTATTTTACCGGTGTTCTTGCTGCTCGTGTCAACAAAGCTGTCAAAGAATCTTCTTCTGCATCCCTGTGGCATCACAGACTAGGACATCCTTCTATCGGTGTTTTGCTTGCTTTACCAGAATTTGATCAGTCTCGTAGTGCTTTGGAGACGATTAAGAATTGTGATATTTGTTTTCGTGCTAAACAAACACGTCAAGTTTTTCCAGAAAGTTTTAATAAAACTACTACTTCTTTTGAACTTGTTCATTGTGATGTTTGGGGCCCTTATCGCACACCGTCTTCTTGTGGTTCAAGTTATTTCTTAACTTTAGTTGATGATTTCTCATGGTCGGTATGGATGTTCCTCATGGTTGAAAAATCCGAAGTTGCTAAGATAATTCATAATTTTTGTGCTATGACTGAACGACAATTCAATAAACCGGTTAAGACGTTTCGGAGCGACAACGGAACTGAATTCATGTGTCTTACATCATTCTTTCAAGACAAAGGCATTCTTCACCAGACTTCTTGTGTCGACACACCACAGCAGAACGGACGTGTTGAATGCAAACACAGACACATTCTAAATGTTGCTGTGCGTGTCTTTTCCAGAGTCATCTTCCTCGCAAATTTTGGGGTGAAAGTATTCTCACTGCTACTTACTTGATCAATCGCACTCCTACACCGATTCTACATGGTAAATCTCCGTATGAGGTTTTGTTCGGCACTCGTCCCTCTTATTCTATGCTTCGTACATTTGGTTGTTTATGCTATGCTCATCATCGATCTCGCGATAAGGACAAATTTGGGGAACGAAGTCGGCGATGTGTCTTTGTCGGTTACCCCTATGGCAAGAAAGGATGGAGGCTTTATGATTTGGAGAATAACAAATTTTTTGTTAGCCGTGATGTTATTTTCCAAGAAAATGTGTTTCCCTTTGCATCCTCGGATGTTGTTCTCTCCGAAGTCTCTCACCCGATCACACATTCCTCTATTGATATTGTCGATGATGTATTGGTTTCCCCTCTACATGAAACCCCTCTTCCACCTTCTACATTCTCGGTTCCTGCTACAATATCACCCACGGTTCCCGGCTCTCCTCCGTCGTCACCTAACTCGGGTTCGTGTACTCCGACCTTACCATCGGTTCCTGTAGAATCTGCTTCCGTTTCTCCGGGTCTACGCGAATTACTTGGAAGAGGTCATCGTCAAAAGTTACCCTCGGTTTTGCTTAAAGACTATGTTGCTCACACAGCTTGTTCTACGTCAACTACTACACCCCCTACTGCTTCTCCTGGTCTCACTAATCCTAGTCTCTCTACTACGGTTCCTGGTAAGATTCTCGACTCCCTCACTATCTCAATATCTGACAAAGATTTTTCAGAAATGCATCGAGTCTTCATGGCAGCCATTACCACGGGAACGGAACCGACAAACTATCACGATGCTTCTAAAATAAAAGAGTGGTGTGATGCCATGGGCTTTGAAATCAAAGCTCTTGAGGATAACAATACTTGGGAAATCACTACTTTACCACCTGGAAAGAAAGCTATTGGAAGTAAGTGGGTCTATAAACTAAAGTACAACTCTGATGGCACACTTGAGCGTTACAAGGCTCGCTTGGTAGCTCTTGGCAATCGTCAAGTCGAAGGTTCTGATTTTACTGAAACTTTTGCTTCTGTTGCTAAGTTGACAACGGTTCGGTTTCTCCTTGCTGTCGCTGCTGCCAAACATTGGGAGGTTCATCAGATGGACGTTCACAATGCTTTTCTTCATGGTGACCTAGACGAAGAGGTTTATATGAAACTACCTCCTGGTTTTCACACTAATGATTCTTCTAAAGTCTGTCGACTCCGCAAATCATTATATGGCCTTCGTCAAGCTCCACGTTGCTGGTTTGAGAAACTTACTAAGGCTTTAAAACAGTTTGGGTTTAAGCAAAGCTATCCGGATTACTCACTGTTTTCGTTTGTTCGTGATGGTATTGTTCTTCATGTACTTGTTTACGTTGATGATTTTATTGTGGCTGGGAATAACTTAGCGGAGATTGAAAGGTTCAAGTCCTATATGAGTAAATGCTTTCACATGAAGGATCTTGGCAGGCTGAAGTATTTCTTGGGCATTGAAGTTTCTCGTGGTCCCGCCGGTATCTTTCTCTCCCAAAGGAAATACGCCCATGACATTATCAAAGAAGCTGGTCTACATGGTGCTAAGGCGTATTCTACTCCTGTTGAACCTAATCATAAGCTTGCGTCTGCTCAAGGGCCTGTTTTAAATCGACCAGAAGAGTATCGCCGTCTTGTTGGTCGTCTCATCTATCTCAGTCTAACTCGCCCGGAGCTGAGCTATATCGTTCATATTCTCTCTCAGTTCATGCAGACGCCTCTCCTTCCTCATTGGGAAGCTGCCATTCGTGTTGTTCGCTATCTTCAAGGTTGCCCCGATCAAGGCATTCTTCTTTGTTCCGACAGTCCTACATCTTTGATTGCTTATTGTGATTCAGATTGGAATGCATGTCCTCTTACTCGACGATCTCTAAGTGCTTATGTCGTCTTCTTCGGGTTTTCTCCAATTTCGTGGAAGACAAAGAAGCAACACACGGTCTCCAACTCTTCGGCGGAGGCAGAATACCGTGCAATGGCTTTCACTCTACGCGAACTTAAGTGGCTTCGTGAACTTCTTCGTACTTTCGGCCTTCCACATCCTCAGCCTATTAAACTGTTTTGTGATAATCAAGCTGCTATTCACATCGCTGCGAATCCAGTCTTTCATGAGCGTACTAAACATATTGAGTCCGACTGTCATCAAGTGCGGGATGCTGTTCAAGATCGTTTTCTTACCATCGAACACATAACTACAAAGGAACAAGTCGCAGATATACTCACTAAGGCTCTCCCGGGTCCAGCCTTTGCCAAACTACTGTCCAAGTTTGGCGTGCGTTACTCCCCCTGCCAACTTGAGGGGGGGGGGTAATGGGCCACCGTCATATATCTCTTCACTAGGCCCATATCTTGTATCTATATGTATAAATACGATTCTAATGTGAATGAAATACACAACACTTTATGAAATATTTCACAGTGGCTTCCCAAATCTCTGAACATAAACTACAGGAAAGAAATAAGTGGTCTCGTGTTTCAGTGGCATTGTTGTAGAAGACGCAGTCCCCAATGTCTCCCATGTACCATTGTGCAATCCGATATCCCCGTGGAGAGTCGATTACGTATCTCCAGCCAAGTACATAAAGAGAACTTTGCCGTTGAATGAGTGAACCAAACATAGTTATACCAGGGGACCTCTACAGCCGTGGAGCGAGTCTGATGCCAAGTTTCCTTGGTGGAGAAACATGGATGAAACTTATCATTTTTACTTTTCCACAGAATAGCATCATCCTTAGAGATATTGTTATCACGCTTCGACAGAAGTTCAGCTTCCATCAGATTCAAGTGACGCAAGCGGTGCCTTCGTCGATGACGTCTTCCCCACGCATCTGCAACTGTCATATGCTTACTGATCCCCATGTCATACCTCTTTCCCCTGCCATAGCCACCAAACGACCCATACTAGACCAATTAACAAACCAAAAAGAGGTTCATAGACCATATTAACTTCCGTTTTACAAAACGTAGCTGCAATTTGTCGAAACTTGAGAAGTTTCCTCCATATCCAGGAAACGAAAACAATCGTTTATAAAATCAATATTTGATTGTGTACCCAAAAAAAAAAGTGTTAGTATTGAGTTGTAAAGTATCATAATTCATGTATTAGTTCGTCAAATTCTTCTTATTTGTGAATGAGCTGCAGCTCCTCATATATAATCATGAAATTCTAATTTGATCATGGTGAAAATCCACAACAGTATAAAATTTTGATGTAGATTTTACATCGAAGGTATTACAAAATTGGAGTGAGAAAAGTTGAATTTTGAGGCAACCATACTTAAACCATCAATGGTTTTACTCTTGAGATATGGTGTCCTAAAATTATAGTGAAAATTCAACTTTTCCCAAAATATTTTAGGATATTTTCAAAAATGCCACTTTTCATGAACGTGAAATTTTCCGGACAAAATATGAAAATCGTGAAATTTTCCCGCCAAAATATGAAAATTACCTACCAAAATTACGAAATTAATTTTTTCCGCCAAAATTTTTAAAATTTATACCATATTGATATATCATGGTTTTTGTGGTTTTTAACCATGATATAGTCTTTTAGAGTATTTTGATGTGTTTTGTAGGATGCTTTTGAGTCTTTTTAGATTTCTAGGATTTTGGCATGGATGGAGAAAAGTGGAGCACTTTGGATCATCTTGGAGCATTTAATCGGAGGATATCAACTTCGAATCAATTCAGAAAGATGGTGTCAATCGACGCCACCCTTGGTGTCGGTCGGCACCCCGTTTTGCCGATTCGAGACCCAAGTTTTGGAAGTTTTACAAAGTTACCCGAAGTTTTCCATAATTGCAGTCTCTGACGTGTATTAGGACATATACATATATATATATATATATATACATATATATATATATAGTGTTTTTAGACCTTAGAAACTTTTAAGTTTTATTCTAGCAAGTTTTATTTTCTGCAAGCTGAGAGATTTTGTGCGCTTTTGGGAGAGAGAGATCTAAACTCCTTTGTAGAGAGAAGAATTCCTGAACTCCCTATTACTCTTTTAATATCTATTGCTTATTATTCAGAAAGATGTTGTGTGTTTAATTGGATATGTCTAAGTAGTTTGCTTGTTAGGTTCAGGGTTTTTCACAAGGTTTTTTTATGGATTATTAGATCTGTTTATTTATAATTCATTATATCTCTATATCTTCATCATAGGTTGTTCTTCATATTAATTCTTGTTTGATCACCTAGAATTAATACTCTAGGAAAATAAATTGATATTAATTCTTCATAACTGATTTTCCTGATAAAACCTTTGATGAGCAAAATTACTTTTTACAAAGAGATTTGATTTAGTAATTTTGTGAACAATCTAAACTTGTTTTTAAAGCTGATTTTTAACCTTGAAATTTATAAAGAGATTTGGATTTTATGGTTTTAAATTTAGATAGTATTTGCAGTGAGAACTGATTTATTTTACAAAAGAGTTTAGAGTCTAGAGTCTAGATCTGATTTTAATTGCTTGAATCCTATTTAATTATTGATTTAATATTCTGTAAATTCTTGAGAAATTCCCTAGACCTAGCTTTTTAATCCATTGAATTTTTCACATCTTTTATTTAATATTTTGCATTGTCCATTTTAATTCAAATTATTTTGTTTAGCTTAATTATAAACTTTATAATTTATTGTGTAGACTTGAGTCTTTGTGGACTTCGGCCCCTAAGTACTACAATGATCTCTTTATTTGAGAGAGTAGTTCTAGGGTTTAATTTGAGCATATCAAATTTTGGCGCCGTTGCCGGTGACTCTTTTGATCTACCATTAGATTTGAGTTTTTAATTTCGTCTAAATTTTTATTTTTATTTTCTACTAACACACTTTTGTTTCTTTTCTCTTGTGTGTTTTAGGTGCATGCCTAATAAGCCTAACACAAGGAACAATAAAACTAGTCCAGTTGTGAAGCTTTCAAACCAAGAGTTGGGAAAATTTGAGTGTGAGAACCAAAAAGCAACCAAATCTTTGAAGATGGTTAATCCAATCATTCTGAGACCGGATGAGGCTGGTGCTTTGAGGGATCAAGAGGGCCACTTGCACAATGAGAAGGGCCAAAAGATTGATGCATAAGGCAATGTGATTGCTGAATTGTTATTGTTGACGAGCAAGCTGATGATGTCGATCGACGCTAACAGGGTGTTTGGGCGTCAATCGACGCCCTGCACCAGTAGATGGACGTGGAGCTGTCAACCACGTTAACAACCCAGTTCGAATACAGGAGCAAAACCAGGATTTGATCAGGACCATCGCAGACTACAACATGGCTGATATAATGTATGAGAACCGGTCTGCTATTGTTCCTCCTCCATTCCAGGGGAATGACTTTGAGCTGAAGCCTGCTTACTTCCAACCAGTTGGGCATAGACCTTTCTCAAACCTGCCCAATCAGAAGCCTCAAGACTATATAGAACATTTTGAAGATCTTGTGACTAGTATCAAGGCCAATGGTGTGACTGAAGACTACATCTACTGCAAGCTTTTTCCATACTCACCTGCAGGAGAAGCATCTCAATGGTTGAAGCAATTGCAACCCGGATCTTTGACATCTTGGCAACAAATTAAGGTGGCTTTCCTTATTATTTTTATGATGATACTATGTCTGATGAGTTGAGAGTCAAGATCTCCTCATTCAAGCAAAGACAAGATGAAGCTTTCAAGGCAGCTTGGGTGAGAGTTAAGGCTTATCAGAGGGATTGTCAACACCATGGTTTCTCAAGGGTACAACTGTTGAGCGTCTTCTTCAGAGGATGTGACTGGGAGTATCAGTTAGCTTTGAAAACTGCAAGCCATGGAAACTTCAAGACAAGATTTCCAGAAGAGGCTGATAATTTGATTGAGAATTTGGCCTCCAGTAAGAGAGCCGATGCTGAAAGAAAGAGATTACATGGAGGTTATGATTCAAATCAGCTAGCTTCAGCTAATGCTAAGCTGGATTCAGTGCACAATCTTCTTGTGGGTAAGAAGTCAGTCCAATTTGATGCTGAGGTTGGGACATATGAGCCAGAGCCAGAGAATACAAAGGAGAATGTCAATTTTGTCTATGGAGCTGGGTGTCAAGGTCAAAGATTTGGTAATCAGCAAGGCAACATGCCTTACAGTGGGAACTCTTCAGGCTATACTCCTAAGCTGGATTACCAGAAGCAGCAGCAAAACAACGGTTATACAAGACCTATGGGAACTCATCCTATCAGTCTCCTTCTCCTAAGACTTATTCTGGGAGTAGAATGGAGGCCATGCTTGACCAGATTATTCAGGGATAAGAGCAGGTGACAGTGACATTCAATGGGAAGATTGATTTTGTCTACAATGAACTTACTGGGAGGATTGATGCATTGAATGTTCTTGTCAAGAAACTGGAGAGTCAAGTTGCACAGACTGTTGGGTCTGTTAAACAACAAGAGTATTTTCTTCCTGGAAGAACTGAGTCAAATCCCAAGCATGCTTGCAATGCCATATTAGTGAGAGATGAAGATGATGGTGAAACTGATTCTTGCAGAAGAGGGAGAGAAATCGACCAAACACGAGACGAAGAAGTCCACACTAGATGATGGTGTCGGTCAACACTCATCTCAGACAGAACCCGACATTATAAGATCATCAACAGTTCCAACTGCTGAGAGGGTGTACAAACCTAATGTCCCTTTTCCTAAGCCAAGAAGGTCCAAGCAGGAGATGGAGGAAGCTAGATGCAAGACAATGATGGATAAGGTGATGATTGAGCTACCTTTACTAGATGCAGTAAAGCTTTCATCACCACTAAGGCGGTATGTTAAGAGGATGGTATCAAATGGTTTGAGCCCTGAGGAAGGAGCACTGCTTACCAAGGATATCAGCGCGATTTTGTTGAACCAGCCCTCACAGGAAAAGAAAGAGAGAGGAAGCAAGATGTGGTTATCTCTAAGAAAGTGAGTGCAGTAATTTTGTGTAGGACTGCTGAGAAGTTACCAGATCCTGGAAGCTTCGTACTTGATTGCTCTATCTCAGCAAGACGATTTTCGCACTCTCTTTGCGATCTTGGTTCTAGTATCAACTTGATGTCACATTCTGTTGCTGTGAGACTTGGGATGACAGAATTCAAGCCAACTCGGATTTCTCTTATCTTAGCTGATCGATCCCGAAGAATTCTTGAAGGTGTTTTAGAGGATATTCCAATTAAGGTTGGAAACTTCATGGTTTCCACTGACTTTGTGGTGCTAGAGTATGACAAAGAGCCTAGTGATCCTCTCATCTTAGGACGTTCATTCTTGGCTACAGCTGGTGTCATCATTGATGTGAAGAAGGGACACATAACACTGAATGTGGAAGGTTTGAGTATGAACTTTGAGATGGATAAACTGAGGAGGGTTCCTACTATTGATGGACAGACTTTTTTTGTTGAGAAGGTTTCTGCGAGACGAGCATCAGGCTCAGTGTCGATCGACACCACTTCTGTGTCGGTCGACACCCCTCCAAGACTGAGCCCAAACTTGACCAGAACTGAGGACTCGCAGGACATCCTCTATGCTTCAAGTCAAAAAGCTGTTTCCAAACAAAAAAGTCACCACTCCACACTCCAATTTCCTCAGGTAAGGCCAAAATATACGTCTTCTTTACCCAAACCTCCTCCTATCATCAATAAGACCGTCAAAGGAACTAAGATAAGAGGAACTACATCCTAGTCTCACCCTGGTCCTATTCCTCATGTCCTTGGTAGACCTCATTCATCTACTGCTTATACACCACCTTGGATGAAGAGGTCATTCTCTCGGAGGCATTCAATGCCACGTTCTGATACGTCGGACGCCAGAGCTTACACACAGTCAAGCTAATGATTTAAAACAAGCGCTTAGTGGGAGGCAACCCACTGGTAGGTTTTTCTTTTTCTTTTGATTTTCATTTATGTTTATTTTATTTTTCTTTTGCTAATCTTAGGCTTGATAACACTGGGGATAGTGTTGTTTAGGTCTGGGGAAGGTGTTTACTAACTACATTTTTGTTTTTGAGTTTCAGTTGTGTCAGTCAAAACCATAAAGTTTGAGTCAAATTTTTCTTTTTGTCTTTGGGAATTATGATCTTGACTAATGATTTCTCTTATTTGGCTAACAATCTAATGATTATTTGTTTATGCTTGATCTCAGAACTAAAGTTAAGAAAGACTATGAGCTGTATCAACAGTCCTGAATGCCCTTATTCAATGGATATCTAATTGATCTAACGTTGTCTCAACTTTTATCATGATTTTAATTGGACTTAATCTCTTACTTTGGGGTTGGAAATCAGTGGACTAGACTTCTTCTTCGGGCTATGCAAGACAGTGCAATTTTTCAAAATATGACTCCCCTCTCTCTTCCCTTCAGTACTCTAAAAAAGAGATCAGAAAGAGAAAAAGAGAGAATCAGAAAAAGAAGAAGAAGGATATAAGTGAGCCGAGGGATGTCGCGTAAACCCATGCATAGTTAGAAAACTCATGGAAACCTTACTATTCTAAGAAAAGGAAAAAAAAAAAAAGGAGCAAGGGGTTGATAAAAAAAAATGATACCCTAGAGAATTAGGGAAAAATCAGTCCATTGGAAGTGAGAAAAGAGAGAGGAAAGGAGATGTATGAAGAATGTCTTGGCCTGAAGAGAGTCCATATGCCATTGATCGACATTCCTTGGTAAGAATTCACCTTATTTGCACTTTAATATTAACTAATGAGATGACAATGGAGATTTCAGAGATTCCAAAGGATTGTGGGGTTTGAGTAAGGAATGTTGATGCTTCTCATGGTTAAGTATAGGAAGTAAGTTCTTGAGTCAGGTAAATGAAGAGTGCGAATAAGAATCATCATAGGGTTGAGTGAGTTCCCAGTTTTCAAACTTCTTTCACAGTTCTAAGTTTATGTTTTGCTTGAGGGCAAATAAAGACTAAGTCTGGGGGAGTTTTATATGGTTTTTGTGGTTTTTAACCATGATATAATGAGTCTTTTAGAGTCTTTTGATGTGTTTTGTAGGACACTTTTGAGTCTTTTCAGGTTTTCTAGGATTTTGGCATGGATGGAGCAAAGTGGAGCAATTTGGATCATCTTGGAGCATTTAATCAGAGGAAATCAACTTGGAATCAATTCAGAGAGATGGTGTCGGTCGCACCCCGTTTGGCCGATTCGAGACCCAAGTTTTGAAAGTTTAACAAAGTTACCCGAAGTTTTCCATAATTGCAAGACTAGTCTCTGACGTGTATTAAGACATATATGTATATATATATATATATAGTGTTTTTAGGTGTTAGAAACCCTTAAGTTTTATTCTAGCAAGTTTTATTTTCTGCAACCCTGAGAGATTTTGTGAGCTTTTGGGAGAGAGAGATCTGAACTCCTTTGTAGAGAGAAGAATTCCTGAACTCCCTATTACTCTTTTAATATCTATAGCTTATTATTCAGAAAGATGTTTTGTGTTTCATTGAATATGTCTGAGTAGTTTGCTTGTTAGGTTCAGGGTTTTTCACAGAGTTTTTTATGGATTATTAGATCTGTTAATTTAGAATTCATTATCTTTCTAGATCTTCATCATAGGTTATTCTTCATGTTAATTCTTGTTTGATAACCTAGAATTAATACTCTAGGAAAATAAATTGATATGAGAATATATTTAGAGATTTGATTAATTTTGTGAACAAGCTAAACTTCTTTTTAAAGCTGATTTTTAACCTTCAATTTTACAAAGAGATTTGGATTTTCTGGTTTTAAATTTAGATAATATTTACAGTGAGAACTGTTTTATTTTACAAAAGAGTTTAGAGTTCTAGATCTTATTTTAATTGCTTGAATCCTATTTAATTATTGATTTAATATTCTATAAATTCCTGGAAAATTCCCTAGACCTAGCTTTTTAATCCATTGAATTTTCACAGCTTTTATTTAATACTTTGCATTGTCTATTTTGATTCAAATTATTTTGTTTAGCTTCATTATAAAACTTTATAATTTATTGTGTAGATTTGAGTCCTTTTGGAATTCGACCTCTAAATACTACAATGATCTCTTAATTTGAGAGAGTATCTCTAGGGTTTAATTTGAGCATATCACATATGAAAAGGGAGTTTACTCAAATAGCTTAGAAATCGTTAAAAGTTCCTAGATTGGAGTTAAAAAAAAAAAAAAAAAATTAATGGCGTTTTAGTCCGTTAGCCACTTTGTAAAATAAATTATTTACTCTTTTTGAATAAAATGTAAAATTTATTTTGAAAAATAACGTTTTACATCAGCGGTGATTTAACATTTGTGTTTGAAATCTTCATCGAAGCATTAGTACAAGAGAAATATAAATGTGCAAAATATCTTGAACCACACTGTCATAGCAGTTGCGTATTTGCCTTTGCTTTGAGTGTAGATGCTTAGCAATCTGTCCCTTATGTGTCTGTTAAGCGTTTTGAGAAGTAGAGGAGCTGAGGTCGA
The DNA here is from genome assembly GCA_024034495.1 of Camelina laxa. Taxonomy (NCBI): domain Eukaryota; kingdom Viridiplantae; phylum Streptophyta; class Magnoliopsida; order Brassicales; family Brassicaceae; genus Camelina; species Camelina laxa. The sequence continues at coordinate 11,820,074 of CM043882.1, read as the reverse complement.
AGTTTCCCCATGTCGCCTACGATTTTGTTCCCTCCATATGATATGGACTGTAGCCTGAAAAGCATAGCACAATAAGAAAAGCGTGACAGAGCTCAGTGTTGCATTAGTGATGAGAGACAAGTTGTCACTCCATGAAGATGAAAATCTGTTGGTAAGGAGCTTGAAAGTGAGGCCTGTCCATATTTCCGCCGAGAATTGGCAGGAGAAGAATAAATGGTCCCAAAAGTTTGCCATTAAAAAGTTAAGCCACGTCAGCGCGTTTATTGAAGAGTGACCAAAAATTTTGAGAGGGGAACATTTTCGTCTTGTAATATATCTACCAGTCTTTTGACGACAGATTTATGTTGGACGACAGACTCGTATGATAGAGTTATGATAGTGATAAATTTTATTGATAGACGAAACTTCAGTGTTGCTAGAAAAAATCGTAAGTTTAAATGATTGACAGATTTTATTGGTAGATTTTCATCTAATGATGATAGATTTATTTAGAATGGGTAGACATAACCGAGAAATCTATTGTAATGGTGTAAGTGTTATGTTTTTCTAGTAGACTTATGGGGAGAAATAGATTAAAATGACAAATTTATTTAACATAGTGGCGGACATACATAAAGTGACAGATTAATGTGTGAGAGTTATTGTTTAGTGATGATAGATCTTCGAAAACTGATAAATTTATAGGAAGCCGACAGATTTATTCCTCATTGTAGTGATAGACTTATATCTTACTGTAAGTCTGTAATAGCGAAAGATTGGTAGAATTTTCACAATAGTTATGATAGATTTATAGAACTTTGATAGATTTTTACTATTGTTTTTTTAGGTCAAAACACTCAATTAGAAAAGTCGATTTTGTCCCTTAAAAAAACAAAAAGAAAAGATAGAGAAAAAAAAAAAAACTAGTCTGTTTGTGTTCTTGCTATTTTGCCTCTGTTTCATTTTTCTTTTTGGCTTGAAGACTTCCAAATCGTAACACAGATGGGCTAAATTTCTTTTTGAACCTAAAATTCATGTAACTTTTGTGATATGGTGTTAGTTTTGAGAGTAGACAATAATCAGCTTAAATCTTCTCGTTTTTAGTTCATCTTGAATCATCTTCCAAAGGGGGACTATTAGATATAGTCGTTGATGGTTCGTGACATACTAGAGTTTGTTTGTTGTATCGAAATAAGGTTACTAAGAAATGTCATGTCTAGCTAGCTGAATTAAAGCTAACGACATATGACCAGTTTTATTCAATACTTAAATGTCAGAAATTCAACAAGCATTTCATTTTATAGTTGTAAAATCAAACAAATTAGACTATTTATTGTTGTTACATTGCATGAATGACACTTTTGTTGTTTAATATGCTCAGCTCTAGTTGAAGTGATCTTCACACCAGGTCTTTAAGTTGTTGCCATGCCAATTGAAGTGCTCTTCTGCATTCCCAAAACAAAGCAAAGGAAAATATACATACTTGTCAATAATGACGTGATCGATAACACATGTTCATCAAGAGCCACTCCCAATAACAGCATATATGAATCCACATATCACAAATTTCACAAAGTCTTAGACCCATATATATGCAAAGGCAGTTCTAACTTAATCTTATAGTATATCTCCAATTTTTTTTTTTTATGTTAATGGCAAGAACCGTAAATAACAAAATAAAATAAAATGCTTTATAGTCGTTTTTCAAGTTTTATGTGTTGTTTGGGGCTGACGATTTATTTCCACATGTGAGAACTATTGTATAAAACCAGATAGAGCCTAAACTTTGATCTTGATCTATATGTCCCCGAAAAAAAGTTTCAAGGCTAATTCTCCCCAAATCAAAAGTTCAAAACCTGGATTTCCCAGAATTGATAGTACTGTATATATATATTTCCCTCATAAGTCATAATTCATAATTATTTAGGGCTGGAGTCAGATTTTTAGTGATGACCAAACAATCTTTAAGCTAAGAACAAATTTTAAAATTTAAATTAAAAGTCACATGTCCATGCATTATGCAAGTTTTTACACAGTATGTATATTCATTTGCTACACAATATAATACCATAGACATCTATAATTAATTAATTGAAATTAAATAATTGTATAATGTGTAAGATCGATTTTGCTAATATTTTGAAAGATAGCTATATATATTGAACATATATCTTATTATATAAAAATTGGTTTCAAAAGTTACTAATTAATAAGATCGTGACAAATGTCAATTGTATCGATAAAATGTCGACAAGTATCAATACAAATTTACTAAAATATTTAAAAATAAAAATTTATAAATGTTCTATACATATCATTAAAAGAAACTCTCTACATAGGTAACAATAAATAATTATTTATATATTCAAAAACAATATTAAATCTAATTTCTCAATATTAACCTACCAAAAAACATTAGAAAGAAAACTGACAATTTTAGTATGTAAACTGTAAAACTGGGTTTCAAAATTAGTCGTTAAACTTGTTTATAACATATGTCAATATATCGATTTAAGATGTTGACACATGTCAAAAAATTATTTTTATAAAAAAAATCTTCTTAGGTTAAGGATATGTATGATCAATTTTTATTTATTCCTTTTTCATATTTTTAAATTTTATTATATTGTAATAATTTTAGATTTTACATTATTTAATTCAATTTGATTTTCTCATAAGAAATCCATGATGATTTAAAATAAAATTGTATTTTTTTTTTTTGAATTTTTTCAGTTAAGGATATGTAAGACTGAGAGTTGTTTATTATTTTAAAAAAAAATATATTTTTAGTTTTATTATGTTGTAGTAGTTTTAGATTGTTTATCTTAGTTTCCACTTTGTAGATCAAAATTATCTAAAACTTATATAACATTGTGCTTATAATTTTCAAAATTTGAATTTTACTATGTTAAATTAATTATTTTTTCAATTTCTAAACTTTTATTGGGTTGGTCATAAACTCATTGCAATAATGTAGATATTATTTTCCAGTTTCTCATTCAAAATATCTTTTAATGGTTAAAGAAACTATGTCACAAAATGATTTTAGTGGTTGTAAGAACTATATCAAAGTGAAAGGACATAAAATTGGTTTAGTTTGTTCGTAGAAACATTTTTAAAGGTGGTGATAAAGAACATATTTTAACAATTAAGTAATTTTGGGTGTAAGAACATATTTTTGTGGTCAAACATAGAGTAAAATTATATGTGGATACTAATAAGATGATGTTTTGACAGGTTTTTTGCATGTAAAATATTTTATGAACAAGTTGTAGAATGTTTTAAAATTTGGCAATATTCGTAAGTGATGAATGTTTGGTAAAAAGTTTAGATTATTGTAATAATTGTTATAATAAACATAAAAATAGAAATTAGTGGTAAAAACGAATATGATTTTTTCCACGTACTAAAAAGATTTATATATTAACTTCCAAAAAAAAAATTTCTTTACAATAAAATATTAATCTATGTTTAAAAAGTTAATTTTATTAGATAATTTTTAAACATGCGCATTGTGTGGTCCTAATCTAATATATAAATAAAGTATATATCTATAATGGTTACTTTTTTATTTTATTTTTTATTTATTTTACAACAAAAAAATTAGGTCAAATGCCTTTTTATATCTCTAACTTGATATATCTATTAAACATTTCAATAATGATTGTTTTCGTACTCAGAATTAATCAATTTATTAACGTTTTGGTTTAATTGTAATTATGCACAGCACGGCAAAAAAATACACTATAAACCAAATATGACGTGTTGGTTTCTACACCTAGAAAAGACAAATTTATATAATAATAACAAACCGAATAAATGCGACCAACAGTTGTGTTTTTTCAATCGTACCTTTTAGATATTTTCTGAAAAGTCGTGATGGATCATTAAAACGGTTATTTATGAAATGTTACAACTGTTCACTGTAAAGTTGTGTTGATTAGAACATTCGTATCTTTTGAAATCTATATATATTTGTCTGTTTGAACTGTTTTCATTTTTTTGCCATGACAAAATCAACTAAAATTTCAATCGCAACGGTTTATTCATTTTTCTAAATTATTTTCTAGTATTCTTTCTTTTAAAAATCAAGAAATTCCCCTAATTATTGATTTAACAAAAGATTTTTGAAATGATGAATCTATCTCGAATAAATGACACCAAAAGTTGTGTTTTTTCAATCGTACTTTTTGGATAATTTTCCAAAAAAATATGTAGAAAATTTAAATTGTGTGTTTTACACAAAGTTGCAATTGTTCATTGTAACGGTTTTTTTGTAAAGTTGCAACTGTTCATAGAGCTGTGTATATTCGAATATTTGTATCTTTTGAAATCTATATATTTGTCTTTTTGAACTGTTCTTTTTTTTTTGCCATGACAAAATAATATAAAACTAGTTAACAACCCGCACAATATGCGTGATAAATCTATACAAATAAAAATAGAGTTATGAGTAAAAATATTTTTTGGGATTTAAAATTCGTTTGTGTAAAAGCAAAATATATAACTAAGTTTTTTATTTTGTTTAATTTTACATTTATTTCGAATATGTTTCATCCGTGAAATATTATACCAATGATATTTAATTAGTCAATCCCTTATAATAATGATTACTGTGATAACTTAATTTTTGAATTTTTAAATATGTGGATGGTAATCAGATTTTTAATAGATGAATAATTTTGGGTTTTGAAAATGTTTTAAATCTAATAATTATATAATTTAATAATTAAATATGTTATAAAAATGGTTTATATATATATTTGAAAATTGAAATATTTTGTTAGATGTTTGATTTTTCAAATTAATAAAAAAAAAAGAATATTCCTTAATCATTCAATGGTAATTCTATGTAAATATCCATAAAAATGAGAGCAATAAATTCATTGGTGTCTCGAACTCTCTAACGACGACACATCAGCATTTTCTTAAGAATGCTTCTCTATTAATATATAGGGGATTTCAATCTCAACGGTTTTTACAGCTCGCTAAATTATTCTCTAGCATTCATTCTTTTAAAAGTAAGAAATTCCTCCAATTCTTGATTTAACAAAATATTTTTAGAATGATGAATCTAATTTACAACTTTTAGTTAGTTTTATATATAAAAAATTAATGAAAGTATCTATATATAATAGCAATCCGAATAAATGCCACCAAAAGTTGTGTTTTTTCAATCGTACTATTTGGATAATTTTCCAAAAAAAAACTGTAGAAAATTTAAATTGTTTTACACAAAGTTGCCATTGTTCATTATAACGGTTTTTTTTGTAAAGTTGCAACTGTTCATTGTAGAGTTGTGTCTATTCGCATATTCGTATCTTTTGAAATATATATATATATATATTTGTCTGTTTGAACTGTTTTCGTTTTTTTTGCCATGACACCAAATAATATAAAATTTCAATCTCAACGGTTTTTACAGCTCTCTAAATTATTCTCTAGCATTCATTCTTTTAAAAGTAAAGAGATTCCTCCAATTCTTGATTTAACAAAAGATTTTTTGAATGATGAATTTAATTTACAACTTTTAGTTAATTTTATACATAGAGTATTTTTCCAAGAGTTAGATGAATTATCTAACGAGTTTTTGGATTTGACTTTTGAATATGGTAGTAAAGATGCATTCTATTTAAAAGCAGTTTATATGAGTTTGTAGATATAATCAAGTGCAGACACAATAGTTGCAATTTTTCGTAGTACCTTTTCGTAAAAAAATGTTTTTTTTTTGTTTTTTTTTTTTTAATTCAAACGGTTGTATATGTTCATTGTAGAGTTGTGTCTTTCACTATATTTTATTTATATTTTTTCATCACAATTTTTTGTTCTAATAGGTGTGTCTATTTAAATAGTCATGCTTTTTGAACTCTCTTTATATTTGTCTCCTCATCAGTAACTAACAAGTTCGTATAAACAAATTTTCTATTTTATGTTGAGTCTAGATAATTGAATATATTCTACATTCTAACTAAAATTTTAGAAATGAATATAGCAATAGTATTGAATTTACATTTGTGTCAATTTATCTTAACTTTCCCTTAAAAAAATCTTTTAATATTTAAAAATAATAATTACAATATGAATAAATGAGAACAACAATTGCGACTTTTCTTAGTACTTTTTTGTAAAAAAATTGGTTTTATTTGTTCTTTTTAAAAAACTCAAACAGTTGTATTTGTTCATTGTATAGTTGTGTCTTTTCACTATATTTTATTCATATTTTTCATCACCACTTTTCGTTCTAATAGGTGTGTCTATTTAAATAGTCATATCTTTTGAACTCTCTACATATTTGTCTCTTCATCAATAACTAACAAATCATTGTTCATTGAAACAAAATTTTCATTTTATGTTAAATCTAAATAATTTGAATATTATTTTTTTATTTTTTATATCTAATATTCAATGTTATTCTATCATCTAACTAAAATTTTAGAAATGATTATAGTAATATAGAATTTAATAAAACTTAATATAGAATTGACAGTTGCATCTATTTATCGTAACTTTTTGTTAAAAACTATTTTAATATTTAAAATTTATTTTATTTTGATCTTAAGAGTTGTGTATTTTAATTTTAATTTTCCGTTGATACTGTTTCACTCGTTATTAAATATATTCTTAATTATAGTTATTTAATAGAAAATTACATTATTCATTATAACCATTAGTTCAATACTTTCAGTAAGGATCACTTGTCATAATAATTTTTTTAATTGTAGCTTTTTACCATAATTCTTCATAAAATTATCTTATATTTATAATAATTTAAACAATATATTTTGCAAAGTTGCGTCTATTCTACATAATATTTTTTGTTATAAGTTTTCATTTTAATAATTGTGTTTTTATTAACAATTTATGTATTCAATTATTCTATTACATTCAAATAATTTCATAATGTATAATTTTCAATTTTCAATTTAAATAATTTTTTCTAAAATATTTCTCCCGCGGGAGGTCTGAGTCCGAGTTATATTAGAGTGCAAGAAGACAATTAATCTAGAGTTGTATATTACATTATATGACTTCTAATCTATATATATAAAGTTGGCATTTTCTCACTTCTGGTGATGCCACCTCAGCAACTCCTGATTTAATTTTGTGGGCTTATTTTTAATAACACTTACCCACTAACACTTGAAAGGCCCATTTCAAACCCAAATTTGTTAGCTGCCCTAACAACAACCTTCTCTCCTCCTACTCGCCGTCTTCAATCGCAGGCATCCGTTTCCTGCTTCGTTATATGTTCCTCGCGTTTCATATTCTCACGTTGCAATGGTTAGAAATGAATTAGATATTATTTCCTACTCCTCGACACCCTTAGTCTGCCCTCTCTTTAATTTCCATTGTCCCGGGTCTGTGTTAAACGGAAATTTGTGTCGTTCAAAGCTCTCTTATCTAATGCTTAGCACACGACTCATTTCTTCAATTGAGTTAAGTCGCAGTCTTATATAAAGCCACCACTTGCAACTTCATGATGCTCAGGTTATACTTTGTCTTCTACTTTTTTCCTGACTAATATGACTTCCTCTGTTTTTTCATTCAATGACCTCAACTATAGAAATAATTATAACAAAACCCACTCAACCCAATTACTAAACTAATAACACCCAAAAATAATGATTCTAAGTAACGGCAAAAAATCATTAAATCGTCAATATCAAACGCCGAAAATACACAATATAATAGCAGGACAACAATTAGGGAAAACAAAACACAAACGTAACTGCAATTGACATCCAGCCTATAAAGTACGCTCTTAAAAATCCAGACTGAAATACAGAGCAAACACTATGAAAATGCAGCAAAATAAATATTACTCCCTTGATGAACTACCAAACGACATCCTGGGAGATATCATCTCAAGAGTTGCTCTCATTTCACGCAAAACAGTCAGACATGTTATGGAAGCATCACCACAACTAGCAAAAGCAGCACAAGACAACAGAGTATACAAGAAAATCAACCTAAGGCCACTAGATATGAATCCACTAGCAGAAATTACCAAATACAAAACCTCATGGAGAAATGCATAGCAAGTGGAAATGTGGAGGCACACTACATCAAAGGAATACAAGAGTATTTTCACAAGAACAACACAGAAGCAGGCTTGGAACATTTGAAAAAGGTAGCAGAAGGTAATTACAAAGATGGTATCTACCTTTATGGAATTGTAAAATTATGCAAGGGCGATATAGTGGAATGAAAGATGTGGTTGGATAAGCTAGGCTGGAAGAAAAACAAGAGGGCATTACACAGAGTCAAAGTACAAAAGCTACAAAGATACTACCCTACATTGGCCACATTTCAACAGTCAACTGTAGCATCAATGACATGGAAAATAGATGTGACCACTGCTACCACTACAAACAAATGATCAAATTCATCATGTTCGTTTAGACTATAAGGTTTACCAATGTTATCATGAGCAAATCATTTCCAACAATTCGAATAAAAGCATTTCTATTTATTTTTCATATTGATTACCAATACATAGAAATGAATATATACAAAACCAAACAGAAAAAACAAACATAAATAATGTATAAAAAAGAAACTTAAATTCAAACAAAATAAGATAACACTAAATAGCGAAGCATCACAACACATTCCAACAGCACCCCAAAACAATCAAATTGACAACAACATCAATATAGGGCTGCTCGCCATAAAACCATTACCGGCAATTAGTAGATAGAAGAACCTCAACGATATAAACCTCAGAGACAGATATATGGAACACATCATCAAAGTAATCGCAAAAAATTTACAAGCAAACAACTCAAGTACCAAATTCATACAATTACGAACAGCAGGGGACATATATTTCGAAAAAATATTTACCTTAATGGAATTATAATGTTAGGGACGGACAAGAACATGAAAGGCAATCTCTGGAAGGATAAGCTGGGCTACAAACAAAAAAAAAACAGAGCCCGATCAAAGTTGTTTAAACAAAAAAAAATTTTGGTTATGCAAAACGGATTAAGGATAAGATAGCTAAAACACTAAGAAAAAAAAACATGATCTAAGCTGGAAAAAATCACTTACAATTTACTTCGTCACTGTGCGAAAAGAGAATCAACTCACAATTATCTTCGGCAACTCACAATTAACACATTAAATAGCATACATCACCCGGGAAAAATAATTAGACCAGCATTTCCAACAACGAATTGGAATCGAGGACATAAGGAGCCGATCAAACAGGCAACAGTCAGAAAATCGCAACGATACAATTGGTGATATAAAAGAAAAAGAAACTTCGAAATCAGAGTTCCAAAATGGATTATGTTCTTTACTCGGAAACAAAAATGGATTATGAAACTGGATTTACTCCAAATTGGTTCGCTGTCATCCGTAGCCAGCGAGATCTAAGATGCAGCAGACACCAATGTCGACCCACGTGCGACTCCCCCTCTCGTTAACTATATTACCAATTTGTTTAAAATTTTAAAAATGACCCATTAGACCCCCAACGTTTTAAGGCTATCTTACAAAAACCCACTAGATAAGAAATATACAAAACAACCCAATTCTAACTCATCTAAAAAATCAAAAAACTAATCACAACTCAGACACCCTCTTTGAATTATTAAAATAAATATACCTGCTACAAATCTTTTTAAAAACTACTAACTAATCACTACAAATACAAAAGAATTAACAAAAATATCCAAACAAGTTACTAACAAAATAATAAAATAATGAAAAGATTATCTACAACCATATAAAATAAAACCAAATAACAATCCAATGACAAAATGAAAAATAATTTTAATTAAGCACAACTAACGACTAAAGCGAGACAACAATTATTACTATACAAATTTAACTTCTAATTTTATATGTTTTGAAAACAAAAATAATCATGATGATTTAAATTTAATAAAAATATTAAATTTGACTACATTATACTAGCTGAAAAAAACATATAGAAAACAAATAAAGCAACAAAAGAGTAAAAGAAAACATATTAACAACATAACCAGAAGGAAAAAGAAACAATACATAACCAACAAATAAAATAACAAAACAACCGAAAAAACCCATCATTTAACTCCCGCTACGCACGCGGATCAATTGTTAGTTCATATAAAATAGTCTATAAAATAAATCCATATAAACGAGGACATAGGAGTTAAATCAGAGTCCGAAGCAAATTACATTATTAATTATTTTTCTTTTTTTGATAAGATGAAAATACAAATTATCACGAAAACCAAGCTTACAAAATTCAAAATGGAAAAACAACAGAATAGTAACGAAGACTAAGATGATGGATTAAAATAATCATAAGCAGCAAAATAACTTTGAGAAAATGTAAGAATTAGTAGAATAATTGCAGCAAAGAAAGACAAATACGCCCAAGGGTTATCCAAGTACTTGTGTTTCAAGGTCCTTATCAAAGAATTCAACTTCCTGGAGTAGTTCTGCTTATAACAACGATGAACCTCAATCAACAATTGAGATAGGTAAATATCTTTGGTGTCGAAAACAACTTCTTGACATAACTGGTTGAACATATCCGCGACTTCAGAATTACTTCCTAGTGAGTGCTCGATAATACCACGGCGATGCAAATAGCTAATATCTTCGGGAGAGTCTATTAGATTGTCCATAAAAATTATGTAGGATGTTATATCATTGCTTGATTCGATGTGGCACTGCTCGAAAGCAATGAGATTCAGGAAGAGAGATTTGGTACCTGTAGAAAAATTGACAGTGGGTGGAATTGTAAGTTTGAGAAGTAGTAACTGAACGAAATTTATTTTAGAAGAAAAAAATTACATTCATAATTTCAATGTCAAAAATTATTTTTGACGTTGCTTTCTAAATTTGAGGATAAGCGCCGGTAAACCAATATATATGACAATTTTTGTTTGACCATAGACACTTATATAATAATCTAGTAGTTTGTGTTACTGCATTATTTAATGAGCATCTGCATTTAAATTTATGTAACGTATGTTCTTAAGAAACAAAATGGTAGTCTTTATACCTAAAAAAAAAAAAAAATCATTATTGAGTGCAATCAGAGAAGAGAGGCAAAAAAATAATCAATAGTAGTTTTCAAAGGTAATGGTAAAAAGGAAACATAAAATTTACCGTCATGGATAAGTAGACTAGGAATCTCTAGATAACCGTTGTTGAATTTTATATCCCAAAACCGATCGGTTTTATTTAGCTTGAACTTAAAACCGGCATCCCTTAGTTCGGTCACGGTAGGTATCACTCGTTGTAGGTGTTTGTCAGCCACGCGTGAGGAGTTTGCTTTGCCTGGTGGCCTTGGGAAGAGTAGACTTCGATGGAAAACATCAAGACAGTGTAGTTCGCCACTGGATACGCCTCTTGGTGGCGAGTTCTCAGCCAGCGTCTCGGCCGTTGGCATTAGTGGAATGAAGAACCGAACCACTAATTCAACTAAACCAGTTTGGTTATTTCTACTAGGCTGTAGCTCTAATAACCGTTGGAGTACGAACCAAGGAAGTTGATTTTCCAGCATTATCATGTCACGTTGTATCGAATGCATCGATCCTCGAACCGCAAACACTGGATCGTGACAATCATATCTACATAATACCATAAATATGTAATATAAATCAGTAGTTTATGTTGATAACCTGATTAGCAAGATAACCTGACAAAAACAGATAAATCAGGCTAACCCGAGTTTCAAGAATCCTTCAGCGACTCCTTGGAGGAGCTCGAGAACAAAACAGCCATCAAGAACAAGCATTTCTGTGAACTCGTTACTGTCCAAAACAATGGGACCTTCGTAGCAAGCACGAGCCGTCTCCTCGAGCTCTGCCATGGCATCGATAAACGCTTCAATGCCTTGGTTCGTACGTTTCAAAACCATATTGAGGGCACGCCATTTGTGGCACTCCATGGACTGCGTTTGCTGTATCCCATGGTGGTACGGACCAAGCGAGACCGTCTGAGGGAAATACGACTTCGTATCGTTTCCATGCAGGTGCCGTGGAACTTTGTATATAGAGAGCTTGCCCCAGCTAGTTGTGTCATCGTCTCTATTTGCTTGCTCGAGCTTTTCTTTAATCGAGATCACCCAATCATTTCGTGTGGTCCCGCTCCCGCTCCCTTCGGTCATTTCCTTGACTCCAGGATCGGAACGAGTGTGTTGGTGGTTTTGTAGGTTTTCGTCTTGAGATGGACTAATACTTTTGGGTAAAACAAGAACTTCTTGATCTTGAGTAGCCAATTCGGATTCTTGGTTTTGTTTTAAGACTTTTTCAAGGTATATTCTCAACTTGTCGTACGATTTTCCTTTTTTGACATCATGCCAAGTAAGCCAAGGAATCGCTCGTGATGGTCGTGGCAGTGTTGCAGGTAGCGGTAGTGACGGTCGCAGTCGTTTTCGTCCTACTATGCGAAATGGTCCTAGTTGTTGTGGTGGTGGTGGTGGGGGCGGTGGTGGTGGCCGTGTTGGTGGTAATGGTTGTGGTCGTAGTCGTAGTCTTCGTCTCCGTGGTATTGATGGTGGTGGTGGCGGCGGGGGCGGCGGCGGTGGTGGTGGTGGAAGGTTTTCCATTTTGTTGGTTAAAAGCTTCTCCGAGAGGAAGCAAGTACTAATAGATACTTGGCTGAACCAACGACGTAACTGATATATATATATATATATATAGTGACAAGTCTTGTTTTGTCAACGATTTAAAGCTACAAGCTGGCCATATTCTGTTATTATTTTCTCTTGAAAGGAAAAAATCACTACAAAACACTTGTAAAAGACTACGTTCTTATAAAATGACTCTCATCATTGATGATTGTGTAATACATATATTTGGCAATTGAGACTGACGAAGCCTAAACTTCAATTAACAAGTTACCGATAAATCTTGTTATGTACTACATCGAAATATCCCCCATAAACAAGACTGTATATAATATCCCAAGATATAAAAATATGGCAAGAGTGTATACTAAATTTATAGCATTGTCTACAACTAAATTGCAATTATATATAATATGTCGTTGCTGATGAAAATTTGTTGACAATCAATATGAACACACATGACACATGAACAACTGTTTTTTTGCTGATTGAAGCTTTTGAAATGTCAAAGCAAATAAAAAGCTCTGATTTGGCCAGGTGTGTTGCTTGTATATTGAAGTTACAAAACTCTTATAGAAAAAGACTCAAATAAATGTTGTTGTTTATGCCCTTATAATAAAAGACTCAAGTAACCTGTTGTTGATGTTCAAGCACCCATACTCTCATCCAAACAAATAAATGCAAATCATCTTTTTACCTTTTACTTTTTACTTATATGATTGTTCTTTTTTAGAAATTATAAGTTTATGTATATTTTTTCGAGATATTCGAAGAATTAACTATGAAATTGATATCATAAACAAGTTTTTTTTTTTTTTTTGAACAGATCAACATGTGTATCATTGATAAGACAGAAGTGAAAAAGCACCTTACTAGTTACTATTATTACAAACAAACTTTTTATTATTACACAGAAGTGTATTTGCACAAAAAAAAAAAAACACAGAAGTGTACAATGAAGGTGAGAATATCTATCTTCTTACATTACATAGCAAAGTTTGTCTGGACTTTGCTTACCAGATGCTCTCCATAGACAGCTCTTTTAAAAACTTGGGATCCTCTTCTCCCAGCAGGGTACTTCTGTTTACATATATCCAATGGCTCCACCACCGCGTCGAAGTTAGTCTGTTCAATCAAAGATTTTTTAATTTTAAACATTGTTTCAACTCCAAATGTGCAAAACACACAAGAGTCTTAAAAGTTTATAACAACCTCGTAGAAGAATGCGACACAGACACGATATTGAGGAGAGCTATTGATCACTCTATGAAGTGTAGATTCGTATATTCCGTTTGAAAGTATCTGCATATGATTCCAAAGCAGGTACTCAACGGCTATTCAAGAAAGAGAGGCGAGAGTGGGAAGAGAAAAACCTTTAACATGTCACCGATGTTGCAAACAAATGATTCAGGAATAGGAATGGCTGATATCCAATCACCGCCCAAGTTTCTCACCTTTTCAAAGTTAAAACCTCTTATAGAACCAAAACCACTTATTCACATAACATAACACCGAAGAAGGATCATCAAAATAATATTAACCTGAAGTGCAGTTTTGTCATCATCTTGGTTCACAAGAGTTAACAAGCCTGCAAAGAAAAAATGCTCGCCATTGAGACAGAACTATGAAGAGAGAATCAGAAACTCAACATGATTTCACTTCAGGGTTTAAATTAATTACCATAGTCAGTGTGAGCTCCACTAGAACCACACCGTGGTAAGCAGAAGTTATTCAGAAAAAGTGAGTTAGCAGCTGATAAGAAGAAAGAAGATAGTAGTAAACAGAAGAAGTAGCTGAGCATTACCATCCGATATCATTTTCGGGTTGGCCATTTGCGAACGGAGCACCTGGATAACCAATAAGACGCATCACCCAAAAAGGATCACCAGCCATCTTCCCCTCAAACTCATAAGGTGATCCGCAAAGAGCTATGGAGATTCCTCTCAAGATCTTTCTAGAAAGATCTGAAACCATGAAATGAAATGACAAACTAAGAATGTTTCCAAAAAACGACACTCATGGAAACATAACACACCCATACAGTAAGAAACAGAGAAATGGTAAAACACACCTATACAGAGCTTAATATACTCTTCCATCAACTCTTTAAACTCTTGAGGATTCTCTGGCCTTGAAGAAAAGGCCACAAACACATAAAAGAAAATGGTCAGAAGGAGAGAAGCAACATAAACCGGACAAGAAATGAAATCGAATTATAGATTACCACTGGTTTGGACCTTCCATAACCTTTCCTGTATCACCATACTCTCCCTGCTTTAACTCTTTGTAACACTGTCCATAAGAGAATAAAGCACATCAGGAGAATCACATGGCTAATGCTTGACGAAGACACAAAAACACACTTACGTCAATGGCTTCGTGGATATCTGGTACTCCCTTAGTTACATTTTCCCCAATTCTTTGATATCCTCTGTTCACACAACATTGATCGATGAACCACATCTCTTAACTTGTTCAAATTTGGGAAAGAGTATTTTTTTTTTGTTTAAAGTCAAACCTGTATCCAGCAGCTGGAGTCATCTTGATTTTAAGTTTCTCATCAAAAGGAAGCTTAAAGAACTCACGCGTGATCTCTCTAACTTTATTGATAAGATCCTCTGAGATCCCATGACCTATCTGCTTAAAAATCAGATCTTTTATCAAGCCCTCGAAAAAGGAACTCAATTTGGAACATCAATGAAAGCTAACAAACTAAACTCAGTTCTGTACCACGTAGAAGAATCCGGCGTCCCGACAAGCTCTATCAAGTTGCCGGACAACCTCTGCCACGCCAGCATCCTCTGCCATGTCGGGATCATCACACTTGAGTAGTAGAGGAGAGATGTCTGCAATAACATCATCATCATCAAATTTGAGTGAAGCTTGATCAGAGTAAAGTTAATCCAATTTAGGGTTTCGTTAGTACCGATGACTGGTAAAGATTTGAAGTCCGTCGCCATTTTTCTCTGTCCTTGAGAATCTTCAGAATAATTTTATTTTTTTAAAATTTGGGAATCTTATCTCTGTTTAACAACAAACAAGTCAACAACAACAACAACAACAACAAATATTAAAAAAAACTTCGTTAACTACTTAACTTTTTAGGCTTTCTTAATTTGGATGAACTCACTATTATAGTATTATTAGACCACTAGTCGGATACTTTGGTTATCTATAGTTAATAGTTCTATACTAATCAAGATTTTAAAAACTCAAACCTTCAAAGGAAAAATAAACGTTTTTGATTAAACTAAAGTCATCAATATATCCAAGATTGGAAATTTTACACCGGCACAAAAATCAAACCTTCAAACGGGAAAAAAACTTTTTATTTTTTACAGTATATGACGTTTATATGACGTCTTCTCACGTCACTTCTAAGACAAGGAAGAAACTGAACGTTTCTTACGACCACTGCAAAACTGCGTGCTGTTTTTATCCATCTTATCCAACACGTAGTGCGCAAGTAAGTCATTAGACTCGACAAGGTTCTCACGACACAAGAACTCATCGCCACAAAGCCTCTCAACGTCTCTGTAATAGTCATGCACGAACACATGCGTCTTCGGATTCCCGCCTTTTTTGCTCCGAGCAAGAACCGCCGCCGTGAAAATCGACGACATCCTCCCGGGTCCTTCGTTAGCGTCGCCACGTGGCCCGTCCACGAAGATTACGTCCCAGTCAACATCGTAGACGTGGTTGGGCAAATCATTGAGACCGAGTTTGCAATCTGAGAAGAGAAGATTTTGCACGGGACGACACTCGTTTCCGGCAGCTTCTTTAGCCGCGGAGACGAGTTCTCCGGCCTCGTGAGCTTTCGTCGTGTATTGAACGTCGAAAACGTCTATCTCCGGGTGGATCTCTTCGAAGTAAGCTGCGTAGTAACGATTCTCTTCGACAAAGATTGTTCTACCGTTGTGGTTTAACGATTTCCAGAGGAGTGTCTCGTGCGTAAGGCCGAAGACGAGGAGGTTGCACGGCTGAGCGCAACGGCGGAGGACGTCGGAGATAGATTTCATCTCTCCGTAAGACATGTGGAAACTGTCGTTGGATCTTGAAGCGTAGTGAAGCAATGCGTTGATAGCAGTCGTTGGTAGATTGGTGTTGGAGATCGGAGTTGATGATCCTCCAGTGACGACGGCGGCTACGACGGCTGCAACGGAGGTGTTTTTAGAAGGGATTGTGTCTCTTGTGTAGAGAAGAGTAAGGAGGAACACGATGGTGAAGAAAGAGATGAAAGCAAGAAGCCATAAACGAGTTGTGCTCGTTTGTTTTTGGATGTAAGGATGAAGAAGGATGAGCTTTGTGTTCGTGTTACCTGACCCGTTCTTCATTGTTTTTCTCTGTTTTTCTTAAGAGGAGGAAAAGATGGGATTGATTTAAAAGGAAGTGAATGCAAAGCTGTCTCATGAAATGTAAATTATAAGCAAAATTTTGTATTAACCTAACAGAGCAATGAATAAAACATTATGATGTATTTTTATTAACGTTCTACGAGTTTAAATCCTTGAATTTATCACAATCGAACGGTGGAAAATTTAAAATTCAATCTTTAGTTTTTAAGTTACTCGGTTATGATTTGAAAGAACTTTGTTTACGTCCATTAATGCTATTTATGAATTTAATTGTAATTCAGTATAACTAGTAGATTTCTAAATAGTGTGTATAAATATTACTTATTTCTAACCAAACCAAAAATATAATTTGTTCTGTGAAAACCGAATAATTAATAAACTGCAATATATATTTTGTGTGATATAAGGATATTAAAATATATAGAAAAAAAGGATGTGTGAGGTGGTTGTTGAATGCATAAGTGTAATAAGAGTTTTGGTCATTGCGAGAGACCCAAGATCTGATTACAGACCAAAAGTCTCTGTCCGTTATTGCTTTGGTTTAGACTTTAAGGAAACAGCCCAAAACAACGAGATACACACACGCACATAAGATAGAAACAATTTAATATTGAATCTAAACAACAATAAATCATTTCGTTTTCTTTGACTAACCATTGGATTGGGACATGGAGTTCATTTCAATAAACAGCAAATTATTTTGTTCGTAAATTTTAACACAAAAAAATGTTCGGAAAAGATATCTTTACTAGTTCCAGACTCCAACGGTGTTCACTATTTTGTATTAAGTAATAAGACAAAATATAATATGTATTAATTCATAAAAGAAAATAATTTCAAGTGAGTCATAATCTCAATTATTTGAACAATACTGATAAGTATCATATTTTACTTACAAGTCGTTTCCTTACACACAAAAACTAGATTTGGACCATGCTAGAGCACGTATTGAAATTTCTTTTATTTATATTATAATTTTAAGCAATAAAATCATATGTTAATATGATGGCTTGAAAAACATCTTTTTGTAAGTTTTATATTGTTAATTTTATAAGTTTATGTATGAGAAATAGTTATGTTTGTCGTTTGTTTTTATTTTAATTTTTAAACATGTTTGGTGAAAATGTAATTAATATGACCGTGCTTAGGTAAAATTTTATTTTTAATTACACAATAAAATCTCAAAAATCATGATTAAGGGATTGTATTCAAAATAGGATTTTGGAGGATTTTGGATATTTTGGATTTTAGGAGATTTACAATAAGTTTTTAAGGTAGTTTGGTGGATTTATTATTATTTCTATTTTTTTTAAAAAAAAATTGTTTGTGATTTGATAAGATTCGATGAGATTGGTGGTTTTTGGTTGATTTTAAGAGATTCTCACACAAAACACATTGTTCATCGATTTTTTAAACACAGTCATCATCATGTACATAATAGTCATATTGGTCTAACAAGTCGTAATGATGAACAATAATAACTGAAAGAAAAAATAGAACACCTCTTGTTGCTTTCGTGTCTTCTGAACATTCTTATTGCCAAACCCATATACATTATATAAATCATAATCCAAGTGTACTAAACCTTAACTGTTTCAATTCAAGTCCAAAAACAAGAGGCGTTCATGGCCCCGAATTAAACGAGAGCTGTTCACGGTGAGTTTGGTGGTCAACAAGAGAATCTGTTTAGTCATGCAATCTAAAAGTATTCACATGAGCCATCGTAATCATCAAAAACAGAGAAACTCACCGTGAATGAATTAAAGATTCAGAGAGAAAAGTACAATATTATTACCTTAGAGGTTAGAGAAAGAGAGAGAGCTCAGAATTTGTTTTTTCCTTAAGGAACCAATCCTTCAAAAACACACTCCCGAAGGTGAGATTGTTTTAGTAGGATTTCCTTTACAAAAATGTATCCAAAGTCTCTCACAATCACTATTATGTTTTTCTAAAAAAAATGAATTTGGTTTTGAATAACAGTGGATTTGTTATGATTTTTGCAAATTGTTGATTGAATAACAGTAGATTGTGAGTGATTTTGAATGATTTTTAACAAATTTCATATTCAATAATAGTGGATTTGAGATGTGATTTTAAAATCACAAGTTGAATAACAGAAGATTTTTAAAAAAATCACAAATCCTCCAAAATCATGTTTTGAATACACCCTCTAAGTGTAATAAATTGCCAAAATTTTATTCATTTTTATGTCTAACAATATATATTTTGTAACAATAAATGAAATACTAAAGATTTTATTTTGGAAATTGTATAAATCATTAGAATATTCTCTTTAAAAGATTCTTTGGGATATTCTTAAGTGTATTCATATAGCCCACAAATTGACCAATTAATCTATAACCATTTTTGTAACCGACCTATATTTAAATTATAACTCATTTTTGTAACCAATTTATAAAAATAATATAGTTTACAAAAGAAGGATGTGTACTTCCGTTTTATTATATAAGAGACTAGATTAAGACCCGTGCTAGAGCACGGGCTGAAATTTTTTTTATTTATATTATAATTAGAATAATATATAGTTTATATGATTCTTGTTAAAAGTTTTTTTAGATAAAACATTATGCAATAAAATTATATGCTAAATATGATGGCTTAAAAGACATCTATTTTATAAGTTTTATATTGTTAATTTTGTAATTTTATGTTATGTTTGTTGTTTTTTTTTTTAAATTTTTGAACATGTTTGGTGAAAATGTTTTAATATGACTCGTGCTTAGGTAATATTTTATTTTTAACTGCACAATAAGATCCCAGAAATCACAATTAAGTGTGATAAATTGCAAAGATTTTATTTATTTTTATGCCTAACAATATATATTTTTAACAATACATGGAATACTAAAGCTTTAATTTTGGAAATTGTATAAATCATTAGAATATTCTCTTTCAGATGATTCTTTGGGATATTTTTAACTGTATATTGACCAATTAATCTATAACCTTTTTTGGTAACCAACCTATATTTAATCTATAACTTATTTTGTAACCAACTTATAAAAATTATATAATCTACAAAAAAAAATTGTGTACTTCCGTTTTATTATATAGGGAATAAATAACTTTTTTGTTATTACCGTCTAACATATTATTATGTCATAACTAAATTAGTATCTTATACTGTATGATTATTCATTCTATCAATTGGAAATGATGATTTTTTAATTCGCGATTAGCAAAACTAAGTCTATACAACACTACGTACCACGAGTCACGATAGACTGCAGAATTCGCATTACTTTGTTTGCCTCTGGATAGACTAAAGCACTTGCTCTATTGAAATGCATTAAACAAGAATCCCATTATCAGAATGGACTTGTTCTGTTGTCCAAAAAACAAGATTTGGCCTATTCAGAATTTTGAGGTCTAAAAAACCCAAGCACCTCACAATCGTGTATAGTAACAAGCCCAAGTGCGACCCATCATATAACTGTAATCGCATTAATAGTTTATACATTTGTGATTATTATGTACGATGAACTGATGGTTAGGAACTTACCAGCTAGAGGCCTTAATCGCATTAATAGGCATCATTTTGTTTACTTCCTTGTTTTTCTCTTTTTCTTTTTTTGCCAAAGAACTAAACCTTAGGTAACCATCATGTAAAAATCCTAACATTTTCATTCTAAATGATATTTACTCACTTAGCAAAAAAAAAAAAAAGAACTGATGGTTAGGAAAAAAATATAGCAATGCGAAAAGAAAAAAAATGGAAAAAATATATCAATGCGTTGAGAAAGAACGAATGTGAACTAACGATGTCCTTTTCGTTGTACCAATACAAAATTTATACAACTACAATCCAATTTTGTTAGGTATAATTTGCAAAACAAGCTATGCTTCTATCTCGTTTTCGTGTAATTTTTTTTTTATGGTCTACGTACAACAACAAATCATATCGCATTAACACGTTACACATGGACGGTTCTGAAACAACATGAAGGGCCGTTTGTTTATCAATCTATTGGGGTTCTTTTACGTATTATTTAGTTATTGAGTTCATTTCTTGAATATCATAATGTATTTATTGTTCGTAAAAAAAAAGGTTACTCCAAAATTGCAATTTCGAAAATGGTATCGTTACAATAAAAATAGAATGCGTTTCTTTCCAGTATTGACACATCAGCTTTTTAGTTAAAGGAAAAGTTGACACATCAGTTAAAATATTTAACCAATAAAATTATAACATAATACACATCAGTTTCTTGTTTACCTACGTGGACAAATAATTAATGAGATAACCCAATTGTCAAGATATCTAAAGTTGACAGACAGAGTTGGCGCTATATTTTTCACGGCTACAAGCGAACTGAAAAAAGGAGACTACTTTTCACATGTTTAAATTTTTTATTTTTCTTTTTCTTTTCGCAGTCATCATACTGAAAAAAATGTTTCTATGATTCTATTCCATGTATGAATATATTACATATGTTGCCGTGACTAAAAAGATACAAAAATTAACAGCCAAACGAGTAAACTTACCTAATTAAATTTATAAATGAACTCTAGAATAGGTATATGATTTAGAGGCAAAATTGATGATTTTAAAACAAAAAGATGGCAAATTCAGAACCAGAGAATTAGAGAAATAGACAATAGTGAATAAGGGTAACGGTGTGCAGTAAAGAGGCTAGAGGAAGAAGAAAGAATCATCTCTAGGGTCGTTTTCTAAAATAATAATATTTATTAGAGAGATATTTTATAAATAATTTGTAGTATTATTTATGAATAAAAACGAAAAATATTTGGAGACTCGAACCGAGAATGTGAAGGCCAGAATAAACTGAGCACTACAACTAGACTACATATAGCTACACAATAGTTGGGCCAAAATTCTTTTAATAAATAATCGGCCGCAAGCACTTGCTTGCTTCGCTTGTATCATTCGCCGGCTCTGTTGACAGATGTCTAACTTAGAATGCATCGAAGTTGCTAAAATACATTTTAAAAACATATAACTCACAAGAAATACTTATTCAATAAAAAAATGCAAACAAAGTCAATGTTATCAAAACCTGCATGCTAATGATTTATTTAACAAGTTGATCAACAAGTAAAATCTAAAAACAAATATCAATTAACATTTATCATTTCATTTATAACTTGTAAAATCTTAAAATAGATAGCCAATTAAATTAAATAATACAATTAAACATTTCATGTCCAGTAAAAATCATTTTCTGTTCCACATCACTTCTATCATTAGTCAATAGTATTGATTTGTGATATTAACAAGTTATGATTAGTTACGTTATTCATTTCTTTTGTTTATTTTTGTCAACGTTTTCGTATTCTAAATTTGAGAACAAACCATACAATTGCTTCTCGACCAAAAAGAAAAAAAAACCATACAATTGCTTAATCTACACTTCATTTTAAGAGTGGGCTATGTTAATCTATCAAGCCTGTGTGGAGAATAAACATTAGTTATTGGATTCTTGGAGCAACATACATAAAATTATCAAACAAAAATTATCATATGTCTATTTTATAGTATTCATTTACAACGAATATAGATGTGATTTCTTTTACTGTGATGATTGTAGTGTTTGAATTTTTTGTTAAGCCAATTATACAATTAAATTTATCTGAGTTAAAATGTAAACACATAACAAATACTACGAAGTTACAAACAGTTGTATATTCTTTTACAGTACATTTCTTTATTTTATCATTGCGTAAATCATAATATAATTAATATAATTTCAGAAAATTAAAAATTATATATTTAACATCAAATATATTAGAAACGTATTAAAAATATTCCGCGGCATCTAACCTAGTCTATATAACTACAAGAGAACAAATCGTTTT
The DNA here is from genome assembly GCA_024034495.1 of Camelina laxa. Classification (NCBI taxonomy): domain Eukaryota; kingdom Viridiplantae; phylum Streptophyta; class Magnoliopsida; order Brassicales; family Brassicaceae; genus Camelina; species Camelina laxa. The sequence goes on along the minus strand of CM043882.1, from coordinate 11,797,325 downwards.
CACTTATTTTTGCTTTTGATAAAAAACACAGTAAAATTATTGAAAAACAAAGAAAAGAAATAAAAAATAATCAAACGCGTACATATACATTACATACACACGCGTACCACAAGAATACATATTCTTTTCAGAATAATAACTGACACAGAGATGCTCTGCTCCGTAAAACAAAACACACACAAGATGACACTCTTCTTCTACTCTCTTCTCTTCCTCCTCCTCCTCCGTATCTCCGCCGCATACCCTTCCCCGGCGACGAACTACTTCGACTCCTTCTTACCATCCGACGCCGTGGCCCTTCTCTCCTTCAAATCCACCGCAGATCTCGACAACAAGCTTCTTTACTCTCTCACCGAGCCTTACGATTACTGTCAATGGCGCGGCGTCGAGTGCTCTCAAGATCGCGTCGTTCGTCTTATTCTCGACGGTGTTGGTCTCAGAGGACGTTTCTCTCCCGAGACTCTTACTAGTCTTGACCAGCTCCGTGTTCTTAACCTTGAGAATAACTCAATCTCTGGTTCGATCCCTGATCTATCTCCTTTAACCAACCTCAAATCATTAACCCTAAGCAAGAACCAGTTCTCCGGTACTCTCTCCGGTTCGATACTCTCTCTTCGTCGGTTAGCCGAACTCGATCTATCGTATAACAACTTCTCCGGTGAGATTCCGTCTGAGATCAATGCTCTGAGTCGACTCAGTTCTTTACGTCTCGAGTTTAATCGATTCAACGGTACTCTCCCTCCGTTAAATCATTCTTCTCTGACGTCGTTTAACGTTTCCGGTAACAACCTCACCGGTTTAGTTCCGGTCACAACGACTCTGTTACGATTCAACGAGTCTTCGTTCTCGTCAAATCCTGGCCTCTGCGGTGAGATCATTAACAAATCTTGCGGTTCACGTTCTTCTTCTCCGTTCTTCGGTTCAACTAAACCGAACGCCACGTCGTCATCATCTTCTTCTTCTTCGTCTCAAGCACCGGTTAGTCAAACTGAACAGAACGGTGAAGCAACGATGACTAACCCTCCACCGGTGGTTAAAAAGGTTAAAAATGGTTGGTTAGTTCTCGGTTTCACCATTGGTCTCGCTTCTTTGATAGTTCTCGGTCTCTGCCTCGTCATGTTCTCGTTAGTTATGAAGAACCGGAGAGACGAAGACGATGACGTGATGATTACGCAACCTTCAACAGTTACAGAACCTCTCAAATCTCAGAAACGTGAAGAAGAAATCAAAATCCAAATCAAAGAGCCGTCGCCACAAAATCGAATCCCTAGAAACGGAGATTTGATTTTCTGCGGGGACATTGAAGGAGGAGGAGAAGCTATGTACACACTTGACCAGCTGATGAGAGCTTCGGCGGAGCTACTAGGTAGAGGATCAGTAGGGACTACGTATAAGGCTGTGATGGTTAATCAACTGATCGTGACGGTGAAGAGATTTGCTCCGTCTAAAACAGCAATTACTAGTGATTTAGCGTTTGAGAACCAGATGGAGATAGTTGGTAGACTAAGGCATCCGAATCTTGTGCCAGTTAAAGCTTATTTCCAGTCTAATGGAGAGAGACTTGTCATCTACGATTACCAACCTAATGGAAGTCTCTTCAATCTTATTCACGGTAATAATCTTAATCTTCTCTATCTCTTGTTTTGGTAGGGTTTTAATTGATACACTAAGTCACCTCTGAGTTGTTGCTTTTTAGGTCTAACTGAACAATTACTCTGTTGGTTTTAATCAAACTGAGGTGTAGAGACACTTAAATCTCTATTAGTATAAATCAGCTAGAGACCTTTTGTGTGTGTAGACATGTCTCGTTGATGGGTTTTGGTGCAGCTTTATAATTTAAAGGAACTCTAGACTTGAACCACATAGAGACAATGGCGGAGTTTATAATTAAAATATGTTTTGTCTTTTTCCCATTTGAACAACTGTAGATATATAAGACAGAGGAGGAATCCGTTAGATATCTGTGCTATTTTCACGTGAAACTCCAGTCATTTGTCACTTGTCAGGAATTTGGTGTGTTTGTCTTAGCTAGGACTTGAGTTCGAAATAGCTTCTTGGTCTCATATACCACTGGAAGTGTATATAAATAATTTACTGTTTTATCCCTTAAAAATTCAGGTTCAAGAACATCAAAGGCAAAGCCATTACATTGGACATCATGTTTGAAGATAGCAGAAGATGTAGCTCAAGCATTACATTACATCCACCAATCATCTGCACAATTCCATGGAAACCTCAAGTCCACAAATATCCTCCTTGGTCACGACTTCGAAGCTTGTCTTACAGATTACTGTCTAAGTGTCTTAACAGACTCATCAGTCCTTCCTAATGACCAGGATCTCTCTTCCTACAAAGCACCAGAGATAAGGAAATCAACAGAGAGTCGTCGTCCCACGTCCAAATGCGATGTATACTCGTTCGGGGTCTTCCTCTTAGAGCTCTTGACTGGTAAAACCGCTTCGAGGCAACCGTTTATGGAACCAGAGGATATGTTGGATTGGGTTAGAGCAATGAGGCAAGAAGAGGAAAGGTCAAAAGAAGAGAATGGGCTTGAGATGATGACTCAAACGGCTTGTCTTTGTCGAGTGACATCGCCGGAGCAAAGGCCTACGATGAAAAAAGTGATCAAAATGATTCAAGAGATTAAGGAGAGCGTTGTGATGAGTGAAGATAACGATAATTTCCTCTGATACGTGTGTTTTTGAAGGGTTCCAAACTTGGGAGAATATATACTATAAGTGTAAATTTTTCTTAGAATGGGGAGGGGATATGCTCAAATTTATAAAAGGTTATGTTTGTTTAAGAAACTTGGAAAGAACTCAAATTTGGGCGGTGGAGCTAACGTAAAACACGAACATGGTAAACCAAGTTGAGATTTGTTTATACATTCGGGCGCCAAAGCTAAATGGACTTCTCTACAGGTCAGATATCATTTGGTTATGGAATCTAGATTTATTCAGCTATTTTTAAAATAGATTAAATGCTGCTACACTTTAATGTACTAAAGGGAATCAATAGAAAATAAAATACACTTGGTTGCAAATCATTTCAAAAATTAATCATAGTTTATTTTGCCTACCAATCATAGTGGAAGTGTGTATCAAACTCAGTCTTAAAATAAGTAAGTATATGAGGACAGAATCTCAAAAGCCTCGGAGTTATGATAATCATTTGAACTTAACTTTTGATCCAATAATTTTCACTAGTTCCACCATCAAGTGATCATCCGGAATCCACTCTACTTTACTTTTTTCTTTTTCTTCTTTCTGTTGTTGAAGTTTATATACGATGTAATAACATGTGACACCAAAACTGTAAGATTAGCTAAAAAAAAATATGCTTATAGGAAAAAATAAAAACTACACCAACAACCATATAGCAAATTAGACTTGTATTTTGTGATATCAAAAGTCAGAAGAGATATATAGGTGGTTGGGTGAAATATATACAAATAATTCAATAAAAGTCGAATGAGTTTCAAAAGGGTAAATAGGAAGATTTGATCCCATCCGGCATAATCTCACGTTATTTAAATGTAAAAACACCTCTCATGGACAAAGACCTCACTTCTCAAACTCAACTTATGCGATAAATTTATTACATGTATCATCTTGCATTACTTTTTTTTCTTTTTTCTGTTTGAACACATGTAGTAAGTAATCAATATATTTATAATAATCAGAAGAAGAGGTAACATGGCAGGTGTGAGTGCACCGAGAAGCTTTGACCAATCTTTTCTTCACCATTTGATAAAATACCTTCTTTTATCTTCCTTTTTCTGTCTATTGACTGTCTTTCTACTACTCTCTTTAAGCTTTTCTAAATCTCTCTCTCTAGAGCTTCCACTTCCTCTCTAATGGTGGAACCAAAAAAACCCTAGATTCCCCTTTCATCTTCTCTACTTCCACACCTTTCTCTCTAAAAAAAACTCTTGAGAATGAATATTTTTTCAAGCTTCTTCTTTTTCTATGTAACAACTCTTTTCTTCGTCTCCTTCTCTCTTTCATTTCAAGCTTCACCATCACAGTCTCTGTACAGAGAAGTCCACCAGCTTATAAACTTCAAAAACGTTCTTCCTGACAAGACTCTTCTCCCAGACTGGTCTTCCAACAAAGACCCGTGTACCTTCGATGGCGTTACTTGCAGAGATTACAAGGTCACTTCCATTAATCTCAGTTCTAAGCCTCTCAACGTAGAATTCAGTGCTGTGGCTGCATTTCTAATGTCTCTTGCCGGATTAGAGTCTTTGTTTCTCCCAAACTCACACATCAATGGCTCCATTGCTGCCTTCAACTGCTCTGCATCTTTAACCAGCTTGGATCTATCAAGAAACTATCTTTCGGGTCCTGTAACTAGCCTTGGTTCTTGCTCCGCTCTGCAACATCTTGACATCTCCGGTAACCAATTCGTCGGACCAATCCCTCCACTACCGTTTAAAAGCCTCCAACACCTCTCTCTGGCTGAGAATAAATTCACAGGCGATATCCCTGAGTTTCTCTCCGGCGCGTGTGATACACTCACCGGACTCGATCTCTCTGGAAACGATTTCCACGGTACGGTTCCGCCATTCTTCGGTTCTTGTTCTCTACTGAAATCACTAGTCCTGTCGAGTAACAACTTCTCCGGCGAGTTACCGATTGATACGTTACTGAAGATGAGAGGTCTCAAGGTACTCGATCTGTCTTTCAACGAGTTTTCCGGCGAATTACCGGAATCTCTGACGAATTTATCCGCTTCGTTGCTAACGTTAGATCTCAGCTCCAACAATTTCTCCGGTACGATTCTCTCAAATCTCTGCCGGAACCCTAAAAACACTGTCCAGGAGCTTTACCTACAGAACAATCTCTTCACCGGGAAGATTCCACCGAGTTTAAGCAACTGTACTGACCTTGTTTCGCTTCATCTGAGCTTCAATTACCTCTCAGGGACGATCCCGTCGAGCTTAGGCTCTTTGTTAAAGCTTCGAGATCTGAAGCTATGGATGAATACGTTAGAAGGAGAGATCCCTCAGGAGCTCATGTATGTCAAGACTTTAGAGACTCTGATTCTCGATTTCAACTACTTAACCGGTGAAATCCCTTCCGGTTTAAGTTACTGTACCAAACTGATGTGGGTTTCTCTGTCGAATAACCGGTTAACCGGTCAGATTCCAAGCTGGATAGGCCGGTTAGAGAATCTCGCCATCCTCGCTCTAAGCAACAATACGTTACACGGGAACATTCCCGCGGAGCTCGGTGACTGCAGAAGCTTAGTCTGGCTCGATCTCAACACCAATTCCTTCGACGGAACGATCCCGGCTGAAATGTTCAAACAGTCTGGGAGCATTGTTGCGAATTTGATGGCGGGGAAGAGGTACGTTTACGTGAAAAACAATGGGATGACGAACCAGTGTCACGGAGCTGGTAAGTTGCTTGAGTTTCAAGGAATCAGACCGGAGCAACTTAACCGGGTTTCGACGAGGAGCCCTTGTGATTTCACCAGAGTCTATGGAGGTCAAACTTCGCCGACGTTTGATAACGACGGTTCGATGATGTTTCTGGACATGTCTTATAACATGTTGTCTGGTTACATACCGAAGGAGATTGGTTCGATGGGTTATCTCTTTGTCCTCAATTTGGGTCATAACTTTATATCTGGTTCGATTCCAGACGAGGTAGGTGATCTGAGAGGTTTAAACATTCTTGATCTTTCAAGCAATAAGCTCGATGGGAGCATCCCTCTGGCGATGTCAGCGCTTACTATGCTTACGGAAATCGATTTGTCCAACAATCATTTTTCTGGTCAGATTCCTGAGGTTGGTCAATTCGAGACTTTTCCTCGGGAGAAGTTCTTGAACAATTCTGGTCTTTGCGGTTATCCACTTCCACGGTGTGATCCCGTGAACGCAAACGGATACGCGCAAGAAGAAGAAGAAGAAGAAGAAGAAGAAGAAAAAGAAGATGTGTTGAGCTGGAAAGCAGTGGCTATAGGATATGCTCTTGGGGTGTTGTTTGGATTGGCAATAGCACAAGTCACTGCTTCATACCAGCCGGAGTGGTTCTTCAAAAATTTTGGTCTTAGAAAGCGCAGAAACCGTTAGGATTAACTTGGTGGTATTGGGAGATCCATGAGATCAAGATTGAACGGTGGAGACAACTAATCAAGATGTAGAAATAATGAAGATATGGTTCGGATCGAGGAATTAACACTCCACAGTTTTCCATTAAAATTTTCAGAAAGCTATTAAAAACACCCTTAAACAAATCTTTCTCCAGTTACATTCATATCCTTGCACTCTACTCCAGCCATTGATTGCAAATCGTTAACTCTGTACTAGTCAACCATAATATCAACGAATTTTTGTATTGAAAGTATAACAATGTTCTTAAGCTTCGGTATAACAACCACATGGACCAACTCTAATTCTGTTGACAGAAAAACACTAAAGGCTAGTGTATATACCGACTTTAAGCACCTTGAAACATTGAGTGTCGGTTCCACGAGTGATCATCATCATCATGAGTCTTAGACATGAAGAGCATAGAGGTCTCATCGTTATGCTTTATCCACTCTGAGAGTTTCCATGGTTTCTGCCATTTCCATTTAAACTGAAGCAGCCATTGATGGTGACTTCTCTTCCACTTCCATAGCTTCCCACTCTGTCCTATTTTCTTCATTGCTTTCATCTTCCTAGTCTCTTCTAATAAAGCTTCTGATTCTCTCACTGAGCCATTGACTATACCTGGCCCAGCGTATTTGAGATGCTTTGTTGCTCGATGATAAGAAGATGGAGATGATGGGTCACTAGCATTATTATCCCCATAGTGCTTTGATGAGCTTCTTGAACTTCCCTGCAAGAAGTGAAATTTTGCATACACAATTACAGAGAAATTCCCAATATAGAGTTTTGGAAATTAGTTTGGAAATAAGGATTAAGTTTAAAAACCGAGTATGATGATGATGATGAAGCCAGCGCAATGGACACTGTTTGCTCCCTAGTCTTTTTCTCTCTAATGATTTCTCTGTTCTGGACTTCGGATAGCTGTAATAAGCAGAGGAGGTCATTGAGTTGTTCCTTCTTCTCTTTGATGTCTCTATCTTTCTCCCACATTTTGCACCTGTTTAATGTTTGAGCAAGACATAATCAACCTTTCATGTGTGGGAAAGAAGCATAGTTTAGGTCCTGTTCGGGTTTAAGAGTTGTTACCTTGCTTCAGCAGCAGAATCAAACACGTATTGAAGCAAATACTTGGCATCAGTCATGGACTGAATGTGATTCCACCGAGTCTTCACATGTAGGCTATGCTCTCTTTCCTCTGCTTCTGAGAGCTGAGAGGCCATGGCTGTGAGAGTATTTGAGGAAACATCCAGCATGCTCTCAAGAGAAACTATTCTCTCCAATCTTGTGTTTGGTGATGAAAATCTGACACATCAAGAAAAATATAAACAGGTCATAAATAAACAATTCTCTGCCAAGCAACTTCATAGTTTACGCTAATGAGGCATATTCAAGTATAATGTTGTACCTGAACTGTCCATTTTTCTCTTGATAGGGACTTACAGGACACTCCATCTCTTGTTTCAACGATGTTAACTCTTCAGCCAATGCAGCTCGGCTATATTCAACAAGAGTAGATTATTGATTAGAAAAACTCTGGGAGAAAGTTTGCAGTTAACAACATGACTGAAACAGAGTTTTGAAGACGCACACTTGAACTTGCTTTTCATATTGAAATCGAACTTGATGTACTTTTGTCACAACCTCTAGCTCGTTATCAAGCCATTTCCGAAGAGTTTTTTCGCTCATCTGCAAAGGGTAAGAAAGGAATTAGTTGATACTTGTGCAAGATGACAAATTCATATCTCAATTAGGAGTTCTTGATACCTGTCTAGTTGGTGGTTGACCATTGCTAGTCACTGGAAAGAAAAGAAAAAGATTATGATCAAAACAAAAACAAAACAAGAAAAGATTTTGTTCTGGCATAAGTTACCTGATATATCACGTGGTGAAGACTTGCGGGCTTCTAGCAGCTCTTTAAGTCTTTTGGTAACCATTGCTGCTTCCTCTGTTTTTCTCTGAAGAACCTGCAAGACATCAAGATACATTTACTCTTGAGATTCTTATATCTGCACAAGATTCTTACCATTTTCTGACGTCGATTGAGAGCTTCAAGTAAGTGAATCTCTCAAGCAGGAAAAAGAAAAATATTTCACAAGATTCTTACCATTTTCTGACGTCGATTGAGAGCTTCAAGTTTAAGTCTTTCATGCTCGGTTTTTCTTCCTTCTTTCTTAAGCTATCCAGAAACAATAAAAAAATGCAACATGAGATAAGTTCAGCTTTAAAAATTCGATGGACAATAACGAGGTGATGAAGTGGATAGAGATAAAGTACCTGCAACAACTCTTTCTCTTGAGAAGCTTTCCATTGCCGGAATTGTTCAGCTTCTTGTTTCATCTTTTGTTGTAGTTGAACCTGGATAACAAAAAAACAGAATAAAAGTCAAAATGTACAGCTAGATTATGTGAACTAGTAGTATAGAAAGAATCCGATAGCACAGCTGAACAAGACGGAACCTTCTGAGCCTTAATGTATTGTATTTCAGCTTTCAAACGCTTTGCTGCATCTTCACTTTTTTGCTTTTGTTTCAAGACCTCAACTTGATTTTCTTGTCTCTTCCTAAGATTTGAAATCTGTGTCTCAAGTGCTTTTAGTTTTTGTGCATGGTTATCTCTTGCAACTTGTGCTTGTCTATCGGAACTAGCCGCAAGTTCCTCAACTTCAGCCAACAATAGATCTCTCTCAACCTGTAGATGTTACTCATGACTCGGGTTTTAAAATTCACATATCACAAGAAAATTAGAATGTTTTCTCTCACCTGTACAGTTCTTTTCTCTTTCTCAAGTTCCATCATTTTCTTCTCGAAGTGTTGTCTGATAGTTTGAGTTCCAACCCCACATATTTTCATCTCAGACTGCAAATAAAATAAAATATCATAAGATTCTCAAAATGATCCAATCCAAATTTAATAAGTAAATGAAACTTCAGATGGGTAATGACTAAACCTCTTTCTCTTCCAGACGTTTACTTAGTTCATTTAATTCCTTTCCCATGCTATTCTGCCTAAGTGCATGTTCCCACTCTTCTGCTGCACCAATTTCTTCAGAAATTCCACCTTGAATCAGGAAAAATTTCATGCTAAAGTAAGGGTAGGAGATTGCATTTCATAGAATAAGTTTCTAGAGAAGCCAGTGTCCAAAACCTGATGTTGCTTCACTCATTTCATAATCTGAATCCATGCTTTCGAAACCCCTTTTAAGGCCATCATCTTTTGGAAAAATGACACCAACTTCCTGAGGTAGAACAACTCTTGTTTTCAGCAGTGAAGAAATGTGCCAAATAAATCTAATGTGATAGCCTAATCTATACAAAAATTACCTGTGCATTAAGATTGCAATAATCAAGGGTAGCTCTCTTGCTGCGATAGATGTGAAGTTCTCGAGAAAGCTCTTCATTGGCAGACTCTAGCTTCATGATTTTCTCTCGCATAACCTTTTTAATTGAACTATATACTATTATTATCGATGAGAAGTCTATAAACCTTCTGAAGAATATCAGTAGAAGTTATATACCTGTACTTCCTCTGATGGGGTTTCCACACGAGCACAAACTGCAGCTTGTAGATATTGTAGCTGCTGACGCATCTTTTGCATCTCAGTACATATCAAGTCTTTATTAGCCTGTGAACCAAAATAAAGAAGTCTCTCTTGTTAAAGCTCCCAAGTAAACAATCTAGTCCTCTTTTAATCTATTTTTTGGCTTCATGTACTTCAAATTGTATTAGCTGATAGTGGAGCTTCGTCAGCAGAAAAAAATTGAAAGCGCATCTAAGATAGTTCCTCAGTACTTACAACAGGTTTGTTCTGGATATTCCTAGCACGATTTGCATATTTGAGCGTGTTGAGAGTTTCCTCAGCATTGATGTCAGCAGGACTGATGCAAGCTAAAACAGTAAAAAAAACACAGAGGAAAGTTGTATTAGTGAACTGATATGAGATTTTCAGGAAATTAACTCATACAACATAGAAGTTTACCTATCATGATTGTTTTACTATTTCCACCAAGAGAGTCCTGCAGTAACGTAAAAGACATCTTTAATGGAAATTTTACACTTAAGTTACATGCCAATATAGATAATACACTTACAAGTTCTACCTATAGTGATAATAAGTAGCTACACATATTAGGATCTAGAAGTGCAAAGATAGAAATGAACCTGCAATAACCGAGTAAGTTTACTATCACGGTAAGGAACATGAGCACCTTCTTTTCGTTTTTTCTCATCCCCTAGCGCACTGATGACATTACCAAGTGCAAGAAGCCCCCTATTGATGTGAATTCCTGTTTCAGAGAACAAATATGAATTGGGTTATAAAGTGTAAGTAAACGTTCTCAAAAGGATGTAAGATGGGATGTCAGTTTTTCCAACCTTCTTTTAACCGAGCACCGCCTGAACCTGTTCGTTTAGCTCTTTCAGATCCAGCAAGATCTACCAGGTGAAGCTTGGCACAACAATATTCCTCCCCCATATCTTCATCTATGGTGTCTTTAACCACCGAAGTCGAAGAGATTTTACGCATCTGTTCTAAGGTGATCGTGAAGATGGCATGTGACCGACTGTATAAGAAGAAGTTTTACTCTATCATGGATATAAAAAAACGAACATTTAATGGACGAACTGTTTATGATGCCTATTTTTACCATTTCTAACTTCGTCACAAATGTTCCATATATATTCGTTTAATGTAATGTTCTGTATAAATACATTATACTACTGGCTAAGCATCATTAACTGTAACTGTAAGTTAAGCAACGTATTGCTTCTTATGGAGCCTGATATAGAGATTCTCACCTCGACTCATTATTCATATTTGTGCTCCCAGTTGCCCTAGTTAGAGATCCTTGCTCTAGACAGGAAGCCATTTCTTCTCTAGTAGCTATGGGAACTTCGGTTGCACCGGATAGTGTTATGACCCCATTTGGTGATTCACGAATTTGCACAGGTGACTTACTAAGAACAACCTTTCCAGGGGTTCCATTGGCCAGCCTGTTTAACGGCACACTGTCCAGCAAATCCAGTACTTCTTCTTTTAAAATCTACATATGAAGATCATTCAGTTAATATCCATGCAAAGGCAGACTGAGTTCTACACTTGTTCATGTCTTATGAGTTAAAATGTGATAAGAATAAGAGTTTGATACCTCAATAAAAGAGACATGTAACTGGAACCCCATTTGGTGCTTTACTGAATCAATTTTGTTGAACAGAGAACTCATAACTTGAGGAATCAACCCATTGCTTGTACCATTTCTAAAAGCAGTCCCCATAGTGTAAGTTTTTCCAGATCCTGTCTGCATAAGTTGTCTAACTCAAATGGGGGAAAAAAGAAGAAGCAGCTAACACCAATTCTTTAATCCAAAATTTGAGAAACAATTCAATATGTACCTGACCATAAGCAAGCACAGTAGCATTGTATCCATGAAACAAACCATCAACAAGAGGAGCAACACATTCATCAAACATCAAGGAAGATAGAGAACCATTACTTCCATATACATGATCAAATGTGAAAGAATGTGTTCCCATTTGCACCTGCACCATCAAAAAATAAAACACAAAAGCTTGAGTTAAACCCATTCCAATAACCAAGTTAAGTTAAGTATAGTTAAAAATCTTTGGGTTCAATCAAAAATCAAAATCCCATGAAAAAATATAGTATTTTAAATATATTAAACAATGCTCATTGACTTATCAACCACAACAATACAGTAGTAACATTGTACCCTTATTTATTTATATAGTAAAAAAAAAATTGACACTGTTTTATAAGAAAAAACAAAATGAAATGATTGTGTCAGAGTTAGAGAACAGAGATTTGATCCGGATCCATGAATAGTGGTGAACAACGACGGTCGCATTAAACACCATCGGAAAATTAAAATAAAAAAACTTAAAACGACGGAGGAGCAGAGACGAAACTGACTCCAAAAAAAAAAAAAAACTCACCTGAGGCGTTAGCGGAGAAACGGAAACACATTCCCTACAACCTTGAGTTATCTCGTCTCCGATCAACGGACGAACGTTAACCGCCACTTTTACACAACAACTCTCCGACGATGACGACGGTGGAGAAGAAGAAGGAGAAGATGACAAAGAAGAATGCGATTCCATCGAGAAAGCTCCTCTCTTCCTCGACGAGTATGACTGAGAGAAGAAGAGATGATGATTTCGAGTCTCGATTTCGTCTTCTTCAATTGAAACGACGAGACGAAGTCAGTCGCGCTTCCTCGGGAAGAAGAAACGGAGAAGAAAAAGTGAAGAAGAAGCTTTACTCTCTCTCTCACTGCTCTGGTTTGGGGTATACGAGGTATCTTTATATTTCCTTTTCTGCCCTTTACAGAAATCTGCTATTACCTATCTTTACCCTCCACGTCAGCTTCTTCTTCTTCTATTATTTTGACTTGTTCTATTTTTAATCCACTGGTCCGTCCATGTGTATTGAAAACAAAAAAAATAAAAATATCAGATTTATTTATTCAGATCTGTCTACCACACTTTTATTCATATAAAAATGTTGTTGCAAAAGCTAATTTTAGACGAGTTAAATTAAATAAAATTTTAATTATGGTGTTGGTGTGGTGCGTGTAAATGAGACAACTGGGGTGTGTCAAAGTCGATGGTTCCAAAGCCTTTTTGGTAGTTTTTTTTTTTTTCTTTTTCTGCATCGTCTCTTTGGTTAAAAGACAAAAAAAAATTAATAAATTATGAAGAGTCAAGACATTCGTTTTCTGGTCCTTCTTCTGCGCGGGAAAATCCCAACAGTAAAATACACAAATAAAAAAATAACTTAAGTACAAAAAGTGTAGGGACCGCGCAGTACGCTCCATTTGGGCCTTTATCAGGCCCTACCTCACATGTCTTTCTGCAAGGCTCATTACTTGGTCTGTATCACTTTATCCATTTTTTTTTTCCTTGGCTTTTAGAAGAAATAATACGTACTTGTAACCCCGTTTATGGCTTTTAAACTTTTAATGAAAATGTTGATGATAAAAAAAAAATACGTACTTATTTTCCAGTGGCTTATAGTTTTCTTTGTTGAGTAATAAAGTCTAACTCTACCTATTTCTGCTAGAAACCATAATTAATCATGATCGCTTTGAAACACATGCCTATCTTTTCACTTTTTTAATTTGTCCCGTCCACTAAAGTGTCCTTTAACTTCCTTGTTAAAGGTAAACTAACCAATAAGTTCTATTTTTGTTTAAATAAATGTTAGTTCCTTGAGTTTGAAGGAAAATTTTTTTTGATGTCATGGGTTGTTGTTGTTGTTATTCATAAACTGTGTAGAGTTTTTCCGTAGTTCTATATAATTTTAATTGTTATGTATTACATCATTTGATTCTAAAACAATTTGCACCAGCCACACCAGACGTCTATATAGCTTCTAGTGTTGGTTTTCGTCTGATAACTTCTCAAGTTGTCATTTGTTTATCGAGCGAAATAAGAATGTTTTCATGCTGATACGTTTAAAATATATATATTTGCAGTTTTGCATGTATTTAGTACTTTATTTTCGTAGTATATGTGTTGTTTTTCTTTGTGGGGTATTTTTTCACCTGTTTTTGTCTCTTCAAACCCTGCTGGGCTCTTCTTATTTATGTTTCTAACGCTAGCCACAAGTTAATTATAAAATTTTCTTTTCTATGGACGACTAAGAAAAGATTATGACACTATAATTATCATAAATTTATATTTAAGTTAGCTAGCTTTTTTTCAAAAAAAAAAAGAAACTCACTAGCTTGTAAGAAAAGGAAAGAGTGAAAATAAAAAATCTAGCGAGAAAATGCGATTTCCTAACAATAATAGAACTAACCAAAATTTTATAATAAAAATTTCACAATGTACAACAATACTAGCAAATTATTTGAAATTAACATAACATTGATACGATTTTAACTTACATAGTTTTTTCAAAGAAAACTATATTTAAATTACACATCAATCATCTCTTCGTAATAATATAGACTAACCAGAAGCGGATCTACGTGTAAACTAGGTGGGACACTTGCCTCATACACATTTATAAAAGTCTTTTAAGTGATATGCTACCATTAATAGTTTCTTACCCATTTGGTAGGAGTGTCCCATACTAAATGTAATGTTAAGGGTTCAATATCCATAAAAGCCAAAATTTTCTTAAATTTCTATACTTTCCATGTCTTTTATTGCTAAATTTTTTTTCTAGTTAAATATAACTTTGTGCCCCATATTAGTTTTCTCCCTGGATCCGCCACTGGGACTAACTAGAGTACTTCAGCAATATATTTGCATATATAAATAAAAGTCGATGATATCTCATATGTGTATGTCTCTAAACCTCTGTTCTAAAAATTCCCGTCTAGCATCGATTATCCAATTACACCTGTCTAATTTGATTATAACCCATTTAATCCAATTACTTTCCGCTTAATTTTTTATATAATGATTATTTTTAGAGCCAAATATAAATCAAATATGTATTTTTTGTTATTTAGACATTTAAATTTAGATTTTATGATGTTTTACAACAACTAATGTACAAACATTTAAATAATAATTTTTCTTTTAAAGTTATGTATTATGTATTTTCCGTAATTTTAAAGACAATACTATAGTTTTATATTTTATTTGATATTTTATTTTAACATAAACAAAATTATACATATATTTAATACTATATATTTTTATTTTATTATTAATTTAATAAAATAACGCTAAAACTAGTTTCCGATTAATCCCCGTTTAATCTCCGATTTTCTCACTAGGCGCTAGGCCCACTGTCCGACTAACGCCTAACAATTTCTAAAACTAAAACAGAGCTCTAGACTAATAGATACAATCATGTCAGATAAAACTTGTTTTAACATATTTTGGTCATCAACTTTATTTGGGAAATTAATTATATTTCTCCGTAACTAGTATATAATAATAGACGGTTAATGAATGAGCGAAGCTTTACAGCCAAACAGAGCAAGTTAAACATGTCTTTTGAGGAATCAAAAATCAAATAATCAAGAAAGCAAGAAGAACAAGCTATACAGTTACGTACATAGAGTAGGTCTGTTCTGTAGTCGATAAATCAAAAATCAAATAGTCTAACAAAACAAGAAGTGACGACAAAAAAAAAAAAAAAGAAAAACAAAACAAGAAGTATGCGAGAAAATTTCTGGAACAAACGAATCGTTCGATTCTCCTAAATCGTTTTTTTTTCTTTCTGCGTGAACTATCTTTCTCACGTTTTCTTCTTGTAGAAAGAAAAAAACGTTCAGTTCCTGTGCGAAAGATAGTTCACGCAGAAAGAAAAAAAAAACGATTTAGGAGAATCGAACGATTCGTTTGTTCCAGAAATTTTCTCGCATACTTCTTGTTTTGTTTTTTTTTTTTTTTTTTTTGTCGTCACTTCTTATTTTGTTAGACTATTTGATTTTTGATTTATCGACTACAGAACAGACCTACTCTATGTACGTAACTGTATAGCTTGTTCTTCTTGCTTTCTTGATTATTTGATTTTTGATTCCTCAAATAATCAAAGTACGAAAACGTGAGAAAGAAAAAAACGTTCAGTTCCTGTGCGACCTCTTTTTGGTCTTTCTGTAGTGAACTTGAAACGCCTGCGTAATAAACAATATATTTCACATCTCTTGTTAGTTTTATATCATAATATCACCACAATCCACATAAGAAAATCATTGAAGTATACAACAAAGACGAGGTAAACTACCAACCTTGCAATAGTGTCCTTCTTCAACAAAGTCACTTTCTATTAGGTGATAATACAGAGCAATTTTCTATACTTTCAGCACCAATGTTCATAAGAAGCACCATATCATAACTAAATCTATTTGTGAGACACTCTGCAAACACTGGGAACTTATCATTATAAAAAGTGAGTTTATCCACTTGTTCTTGCAATGTCTTCGTAATGTTAGGATGGCAATGTCCCTACAACGGTATTAAAAACTAAAGTCTCACACTGAAACAAAAAACAACGAATTGAAAAAGTATGAAACTTTCCACATCTTGTATCTTTGAGTGAAGCAATGTGCTTTTGGAACTATTATTTTACTTGAATAATTGCGGAAGAAGCTGCAAGAAAATCAATGTATCTCTTTCTTTCAGAGTCTCATATAGTTGAGCCATTTGCACGAGAAAATACAACCGGAACAGGATGGTAACAACATTTCAGACAAATAAATTTCAGAAGAGGTCTATTCCCATAAATTGAGCTAATCCCAGTAGCCATTGCTGGCTTAACTATATGGACGGACAGTGCGACCACTCCAGGTACATAGATTAAAGGAACATATAAGCATAAGATATAAGGGCACAAAAAAAAATTGTAAGCTATAAAGGACACAAAAAAAAATTATATGAACCAAAGAGATCCAAAGTTTTTCCATAGATTAAAGGACATTTTTTTTTAATTTTGTCCAGGAACATGTAATATGTTTAAGCCGGCATTGCCAGTAGCAGTAGAGGATATACTCAATCCCTCATCGGAAGGAAGTGTAGCCAAAGCACAAGCAGCCGCTGCAGCACGTCCATGAATCTACACAAAAAATAGATTTCTTATAAACTTCAAATCTCTACACTGAAAATAATTGCAATTCTCTTAATAAAAATACTCCACTGATGTTATGAATTGGAAATTACCTCAGGATGATCAGAAAAAGAAGCAGAAGGTAAGAGACCGACGTACCCAAATGGTTCATATTGTATAAGATAAGCAAATCATTATAGAAGTAACAAAACCAAAATGTCACAAGACAGACACACAAAGAAAGGGAGGGAGAGAGGAGAAAGAGATCCACCAACCTGGAATTCAACAAATTGATCTTTAACAAAACGCAACACAAGACTTGATTTTCCAGCCCCCACATCTCCAAGTAATACCTGAAGCACTTAAACCAAGTTAATCACCTAAAAAAAAAAAAAAAAAGACTAGTCTTCCGCTATAGGTGATAACAAAAAGACCTTAAGTATCCACAAGCATCTCATTCCACGAGAGTGTTTTAATATCCAAATGGTTCATATTGCCTCAAATAAACAGATCATAATAAAAGTATCTAAACACAATCGTCCATACAAAAAGATTAGGGAATTTTAATTAACATCAGTCATGGGATATTGATGATTTATCCATGGCTGATCTTTACCTCTTTACCGCCGATCTAGTCGATGAGAAAAACATATCTGCGGTCAAATATATTGATGTTTTATCCCATCACAGCCAAACTCGAACAATTTTCAATCAACAGAGCTGAAAAAAATTAATCTAGATGAACAAAGAGATTGAGAAAACTATCAAATGAGATTGGAATCTCTCTTACTGTTGTATAGGGGTTTGTGAGTTAAAAACTCTCGCGTCTCTCGTCCATGGCTGCCCTCTGTTTCTTCATTTTTTCCCTTAATTCCTTTGTCCATCTATGTAAAAAAGATGATCTGTAAAAGATGATTTAGGGTTTTGGCGTGCGTCTCACTCTCTAGCAATCTGGTGGCTCTCCCGCCGTCATCGATGTCTCTCCTATTGGTGGTCCCTTTACCGCTAGTCCCAAAAAAATGTATCCTATTCCTCAGTGGTTCAGAATTCTCAAAGTCTAACCAAGCACAATCTCGATGTCAAAATTGTCGAATGGTAACCAAACCCTTCAAGTTTCATTCGAAGATGCTTAATGGGAGGTTTTTTTGATTGGTAAGTTCCTTTCAACCACTACATCGCATGTGGCGAAGGTTCATGTCATATTTAATAAGATCTGGCCTCTAGGGGACAAGTAAGTGCGGATGGATGTTTTTGAAGTCAATGATTCAACTGTAAATTCTAGAATCAGGGATCAGGAGGTAAGAGAACGTGTTTTATGTCGTGGTATGTGGAATATAGCAAAAATTCTGATGGTCATCTCTTGATGGTCACCAATCATTGAGGAATCCTAGTCGGATATTATGACAATACCAATGTGGGTTGTTATGAAGCAGGTTCAAGATAAGATGTTCATATGGAAGGGTTCCTAGCAAGTGTTGTGGGGGATCCCAAGCGGCTA
The DNA here is from genome assembly GCA_024034495.1 of Camelina laxa. Taxonomy (NCBI): domain Eukaryota; kingdom Viridiplantae; phylum Streptophyta; class Magnoliopsida; order Brassicales; family Brassicaceae; genus Camelina; species Camelina laxa. Next base: position 11,779,207 of record CM043882.1, on the reverse strand, counting down.
CACCCGGACACAGTTCTCTGCAAGAATTTTGGGGAAGCAAAAATGTTTGTTGAGGCAGATTTATCTAAAGATCTATCTAAATCTTTCCGGTTTCAATATGAAAATGAGTGGAAGCAATGGTGGAATTTTGGTACCCGTGGCTTCCACCAAAATGTTCTGTTTGCTCAAAATGGGGTCACCTGAAGGGTGTTTGCAAATCTAACAAAGAGAAGGCCATTGTACACTCTGAAAAGCCCCTTTGTCAAACTACAGAAAAGGATAGGGTGCTAGCTGTATAGCCTAAAACTCAAGTGGCTGGTACAGCTTCTGTTGGTAATCAAACTCTGGTCTTGGTGAACGGTGGAAGACAAGCGGATACCACTACAGAGATTAGTCTATCAAAAATTATGGGCCATGAAGCAATTCTGGAAAAAGTCACCTTTCTGCAGTAGAGGGGGAAGTGTCGGTTCCAACTGCAACTCAAAGCATAAGTTCTATGGGGGAAGAGGGTGTGTGGTGCTCAGTCTCCCCTTCTAAGGGTAGTCGCTCCCTAGAGCAGAAAACTCATCTTCCTAATAACATCACGGTCTCTCCTTCGTGATTCTCAGTTCTAGACGTTGAAGGTGTGCTGGGGGATGGAGAGGACAAAGAGAAAGTGGCAGAGAACTCAACTGAGATGGATGAAGGTAAATTACCAAACCTTGAGCATCAGTCGACCGTCATGGTGGGGTCAGACAATACAGAGAAAACAGAGGAAACAGAGAAAATAGAGCCAACCGAGAAAGGAAAGCTAGTAGGAGAGAATAGTGTCAGGCCATCTCTTCCTCGCGGTTCAAAATCTGCCCATAAGTTTTTCCGAGAAACTTGCTCTCAAGCCAATAATGATAGCCGTGTCTTGGCTTGGAAGAAAAATGCCTCGAAGAAGAAACCTTAATGTTGGGGTTCTTCTGGAATGTTTGTGGGTTAAATAAAATTTCAAAATACTCGATCATTCATAGTTAGGTACAGAGTAAGTCAATGAAGTTTGGGTGTTATGCAAGTCAAGGAGAATATTGCCCAAAGACTTGTAAATAAAGTTTGTCCAAATTGGACTTTTATGTCAAATTATGAACACCACTGATAGGGCATATTTGGATCTTTTGGAGTCCAACCACAAGGTTAACTCTAGTGTTTAAGAGCAGTCATATGGTTTCTTTTAGGTTCTACTTGCGGGTGAGACAGAGTAATTCTTATGCTCCTTTGATTATGCTTTTAACAAGGCTGAGGGCAGGAAGGAACTTTGGGAAGATATGAAAGCTCACCACGATTCCCCCTTGTTCCAAAATAAGCCATGGGTGAAACACTTGACAATGTGAAGAACTCCCGTTTTGAGGGATTTTTAGGAGGCGGTCCGTCACTGCTCACTGGTGGATCTCAAACACCATGGTTCACGTTCACATTGTGTAATAAGAGGGATGAGGCTGGAGTTAGTAAAATTAGTAAAACTAGTAAAACATAAGTATAACTAGGTAAAGCTAGTAGAACGGACGTAAAACTAGTAAGAGAAGGTAGAACTAGGTAAAACTAGTAGAATGAAAGTAAAACTAGTAAGGGAAGGTAGAACTGAAGTAAACTAGATAAAACAAGGTACAACTATCAGTCTTGTGAGAAATTGCTCAGATTTTTTTTCCATGATTCTATCGTTTGTAGATATCTCATCCACAGTTGAGGAAACGACATCAATGCTTTGGAATTAAATTGGCGTTTTGGGATTTAAGTAAAATTAGTAAAACTAAATTAAATTAGGTAAAGCTAGGTGAAAGTAGTACAACAAAAGTAAAATTTGTAGAACTAAATTAAATGTAGTAGAACTAGGTGAAACTAGTAAAACGGAAGTATAACTAGGTAATGCTAGTAGAACGGAAGTAAAACTAGTAAGAGAATGTAGAACTAGGTAAAACTAAGTATAACTAGGTAAAGCTAGTAGAACTGAAGTAAAACTAGGGACAAATATTAGTCTTGTGACAAATTGCTAGGATTATTTTCCATGATTCTATCGTTTGTTAATATCTCATCTTGGATTAAATTGGTGTTTTGGGATTTATGTAAAATTTCAAAAACTAAATTAAATGTAGTAGAACTAGGTGAAACTAGTAAAACTAGGTGAAGTTAGTAAAATTAGTAAGGAAAGGTAGAACTGAAGTAAACTAGATAAAACAAGGTACAACTATCAGTCTTGTGAGAAATTGCTCGGATTTTTTTTCCATAATTCTATCGTTTGTAGATATTTCATCCACAGTTGAGGAAACGACATCAATGCTTTGGAATTAACTTGTTTCGGGTTTTAAATAAAATTAGTAGATCTAAATTAAATTAGGTAAAGCTAGGTGAAAGTAGTAAAACAGAAGTAAAATTCGTAGAACTAAATTAAATGTAGTAGAACTAGGTGAAACTAGTAAAACAGATGTACAAATAGGTAATGCTAGTAGAACGGAAGAAAAACTAGTAAGCAAATGTAGAACTAGGTAAAACTAGTAGAACTGAAGTAAAACTAGGTACAAATACTAGTCTTGTGACAAATTGCTCGAATTATTTTCCATGATTTTGTCGTTTGTTAATATCTCATCTACAGTTGAGAAAACGACAGTAATGCTTTGGAATTAAATTGGTGTTTTGGGATTTAAGTAAAATTCTTAGAACTAAATTAAATGTAGTAGAACTAGGTGAAACTAGTAAAACTATGTGGAGTTAGTAAAATTAGTAAAACTAGTAAAACATAAGTATAACTAGGTGAAACTAGTAGAACGGAAGTAAAACTAGCTGAAACTAGTAGAACGGAAATAAAACTAGTAAGAGAAGGTAGAACTAGGTAAAACTACTCGAACTAGGTAAAACTAGTAGAACAAAAAGTAAAACTAGTAAGCGAATGTAGAACTGAAGTAAACTAGATAAAACAAGATACAACTACTAGTCTTGTGAGAAATTGCTCAGATTTTTTTCCATGATTCTATCATTTGTAGAAATCTCATCCAAAGTTGAGGAAATGACAGCAATGCTTATCGCTGGCTATCCCAAAATCTCTCGAGAAAGATCAGTTCCATATCCTACTTTCTTATCTTTTTGGTTGTTGAGTTTAACTAAAATATTATATTTTATTTAAATATTTGACACAATTAAATAAATACTATAATATTAATTTATTGTTAAAGTTTGGGTTAATCCTAGAAGCTTTCCCAACTATCGCCGGCTCTCCCAAAATCTCTCGAGAAAGACGAGTTCCATATCCTACTTTCTTATCTTCTTGGTTGTTGGTATGATCTGCTATGCTTTTCATCAGATTCAGAACCCTAGAATTCCGGACCCTGTGCTGCCTCGGTCGAACCCTAAAAATCTAATCCCTCAAATAGATGAATCATATATTCAGAATTTTTCAGCCTGTCCAGCTTCTCCGATGACCGACGACTCTTTCCCAGCGACCGAAGACTCTTTCCAAATATGGTGAAAATTTTTTTTGTGCACTTGCAACAGGCCAAAATACACTTTTCTAGTTTAATTGATTCGTATATTGGCATGAAGTTCAAATAGGATAAAACATTAATAATGTGTCTTGTTTCTAATTTAATTGATTCATATATTGGCACGAAGTTCAAAAATTTATAAATAAACAAAATTTTCATTTTAGGAACATAGTATTAAATACTATTGTTCTTTACTAATATGGTAAAAAAAATGTTGTGTACTTGCAACAGGCCAAAATACACTTTTTAATTGTAATTGATTCGTATATTGGCATGAAGTTCAAATAGTTGTACTTTAGGGGTTTTCAATTTAATTAGTTATATGGAACCTTTATTTTTTATTTTTTTTTAGTTTGACAATTAATTAAACTTAATTAACATACAATTACAAGCTTTTTGTGCATTCATATGTTAAAACTTGTAATTCTATAACTTTGTCATCTTTACTTGGTTATTATTTACAAAGTGAAATTAAAAATGTATAACCTATAGAACCTTACTTGGTTATTATTCTTTCATCATAATTCAAAATAGGTATATTTTGAAAAATTATTCATTTATAGTATAAAACTCTACAGAACATCTACACATTATGTATTGTTAACGCTGATTTTAGGGTTTAGTAATTGATTCTCAATTTATTATTTTTGGTAGTACCAGTTTTACCATTTTTACCAGTTTTATCTTAGTTGTGCCAGTTTTACCGGGTGTTAGAAAGAGAGAATGGTAGTTTAATTGATTCATATATTGGCATGAAGTTCAAAATTATATAAAGAAACAAAATTTTCATTTTAGGAAGTATATAAAGAAACAAAATCTTCATTTTAGGAACATAGTATTAATACTATTTTTGTGAATTTTCACTTTAGGACAATCTTGGCTTAGTGAATTATTCGTTTTCTCTTCTTTGGTGATATGTTTACCACATGGGAGAAATGACCCTTCTAGCTTGCTTTTTCTCCAACCTAGGCCTATGTTAAACTTTATGTGTAGGTCAGAAACTGAGAGAAGGCGTATGGAGGATGAGTTCGATAAGGAGGTAGAAGAAAATCTGAAGATGGTTCAGCATGACAACTCTTCTCCGAAGATGCCTCTGATATCTTCTCCTCGGCTGCCACTGAGGTATTTACCTACCACATCTCCTACATTTAATCAGTTTCTAGATTAAACTTATGAAGTTGTTTCTGATATATGTTTTGCCTTTGGTTTTTTGGCGTCGTGAACAAGATTTCACTATATTCTATAATCCTCCAATGATAAACCTAATTCCAGCTATGGTAAAAAACACCAAAGCTAAGCCACAAAAGAATGACAAAGAGGTTGGGGACATGTGGGCATCATATCAGGAGTTGTACCAGTACTTGTTCCTGTTTTGGGCTGTGTTTCTGCTTTCTTAGTTTTCCCACTTTCTACTCGTTCTTTATGTTTCTCTCTTTAGCTCCGTTTTAATATTTTTCTTGTATTATATGAACAATATACATTAACTTCTGGTTTTTTTTCCTATTTTTTGTCCCCGCTGTAGGAGCCAGCCAAGATTTGTACGGAAATGCTGAGGAGAACCTGAGTTTAGTTACGGTTTCGGTTAGGTTTGACATGGCATCTTAGAGCAGAGATAGTTTTTGGGATGCTCTAACATATAATAGGTAGTTATGCATCTTTGCAAGTGTGGTTTTGAGAGGGTGAACCTTTTTTTCGAGATAACATGTGTCTGTGATTTTTTTTGGTGAACACATGTATGGTTTTCTGTATGTTTGTTTCTACATGTTCTATCATGTTCTCAGTTAGGTTGATGGACTCTTTTTAGTATGTTTTTAGGGAAATATGTGATATTTTCAAGTGTTTTCCTCAGAAACATGTGATGGTTAATGATTATTATGTTTGTTGGTTATGTATCTATGGATTTCTTAACCTTTATTTTTTCAAATTTTTTACTTAAAATAAGTAACCTTACTGGTCTCTCACCACTGGAGATGGTCTTATAAAAAAGATAAAACCTTAAAAAAATCCTACCAATTGATGTTTAGATTTATGTAAAACTGGCATCACTAAAATTATTCAAAAAAATACAAAATAGATTGTTATATATTCTAAAAAACTTGTCAACATTCTGAACTCCGCTTGTCTTCTCCCACGCCATGGGTCCCTTCCATGTTATGAGCTCTGCCTAGGGGAACTGGCACACTCGTTCTTTCCTATGCAAGAAAATTGAAGGTTATTACATTAGACACATGTGTTAACAGAACAGAACTAAACTAATATCTAGCAGCAAGAGAAGTAGATATGTCACTAGATCAACAGCAAAAAAATTCATGAGGCATAGAATTGCTTACTTTGAACAAACGCTTGTACGCATCTTGATGGTCTTCGTAAGCGTAGCCGTATTTTACCGTCAGCTCCTACAGTTTTTCATTTAACTTTTCTGTTTCTTCCTCCATACCAAGAATGTGTCTTATGCGCTTCAACTTTTCACTCATGACCTTTTTTTCCATCTCCAATGCGTGCACAGCATGGAGTGTGTTCATCAGCTCAAGCCTTTTCATATGAAACTCGGCTTTTTCCCTCTGTGAAATAACACCAAAAGTTGAACATTAGTTTCCTTTCAAGTAAATAATTTTACAGACAATACGCAAAAGCCTGCCTATTGCTATTCTAACAGTCTCTTCATCTCTTCATCAGTTTTTTTATGCTTGAGTAGCCATTAATTTTTGCTAACCAGAAGAGAAGATCAGAGGAAGAGACTAAAAAAAAAAAAGGAATTTATGAAATGTACTATGTAAAGAGTGGCTTGAAACTTAACACTAGTTACCCTTCAAAGTGAATGATTTTACAGACAATAAGCAAAAAGCCTACTTGTTGCTGTTCTGCCAATCTCTTTATTTCTTCATCAGCTTTCTTTTCCTCTTGAATGGCCCTTGAGCTTCGCTAACTAGAAGAGAATATCAGAAGAAGAGACAGAAAAATACGAACTTATGAAATGTACTATGTAAGAGTGGCTTGAAACTTGAATATTAGTTACCCTTCAAAGTGAATGATTTTACAGACAATAAGCAAAAGCCTACCTATTGCTGTTCAGCCAATCTATTCATTTTTTCATCAGTTTTGTTTTGCTCTTCAATAGCCATTCAGTTTCGCTAACCAGAAGAGAAGATCAGAGGAGGAGACTGAAAAAATAGGAATGTATGAAATGTACTATATAAAGAGTGCAAAACGTGGTGAGTGGTGACGTTGTGTATTGATGCTATAAATGTATATCGTAAACATTTACATCCATGTAAATTGATTAATTTAGAATTAGAACTCCTTGGAAATTTGTGTTTCAATGTTGTGTATTGATTGATGCTATAAATGTAAAAGATATAAATGTAAAACTTGAGAGAGGGAAAGAGGGGTTTTATGGTTTACAATTCCAAGGGGTTGAGAATGAAACCGTTGAAATTTGGTATGATAAGTAAACAGCTTGCTAAAATAGAACATACAAGGCAAAGGAAATGAATGGTAGAAATTAGAGTTTTGAGTAAACACAAGTGAGAACTCCAGTGCTGATATAAGGGGTTTGTGAAAGTGACAATGATAGCAATTTTGAAATTGTATTGAGTCATTTCGAATGATAGCAATTTTTAATTTCACAACATAAAAACATTGTGAAATTGTGCTTCTAACAAGACGAGTACTCAGATTAACGATATCACAAAGAGGAAGATTCTCAATCTGAAAAGTAGTGTCGCCTTAACAATCGCCATTGAGCGTCTGCTCCAAACAGTGGTTCAGTCTGATATATCCAAAGCTGTGGACTTCTGCATTAGATTTTTTGCCTCTCTAATGGCTGAGCTCGCTGCATGCAGCACTAATTTCTTAAGCTGCAATGCAGTGATCACAAAGAGATTATTCTGACTACTCTTTTCAGCAATAACAAGCGAATTGTTTGACATGATTCAGAATATTCATAGATAATGAAACCATAGTGTACCTCTAGTTTATCTTCGCTGGCTCTGTGGTCTCTCGGTAATCTCTTGAGCTATTGTGTTAGTCTAACGCATTCCTCTGCGTTTTGAGGAGAAACAAAATCTAATGCCACCTTTATACAAGACTGTAAACCCGGTTTGAACTTTAGGATCAATATCATTTCATATGACTAAATGTTAAATTTTTCATTACGGAAAGAAGAAACAGTGCATGAGTAAAGAGGACTGATTCAGTGGAATGAAAGGAGAGATGCTGAGTTTATTGATTGCGTACCTGTCTATTCTGACCTGGTGAGAACATACAGACTAACAAAACGCAGACATTATTACTATCTCCAAATCCATAACAAGGGATCAAATTATCCTCATCAAAACCAGATAAAATCTTTCCAATGATGGAAATAGACTGCTGGTACGGGTTTGGAGTTGAACCAATGCAATGCAAGCTTTGCCTGTTGAATAATCTTGCTCCTGAATTCAAAATCAAACACACCAAAACATTACTTAGAACCATCAATTGCTTAAACATACATCATGAAAAGAAAAAAAAAGAATCTAGCTTTTTACACCTGAGCATTAAGTAATGATATTGTGTATTGAGACTTTTAAGTCCATTCTACAGAAACCACATATCAAATATTACACATCAGCTTTGATCATTCATTGAACAAAGGCAAAAAGCAAGTCAAAGCTTTGTGTTATTGATGCACAGAAACATTTCATCAACTTATATTCAAACAGTGATGATCCAAAGACCATAGAGCTCTCGCATCTTTGGATCGCTAATGCATGCTTAAAAGTTTTGCAAAACACATTGCAACTTGCTAAAATTAATTTGTGATGCCTAAGAAATCTCAAAAACAAACTAACAAAGATATGCTAATGTAAAGTTAGATAAAATGAGACAAAACACAATAAGACCAAAACCAGAAACACAACAATTACAAACTTGATGAACTCTTGGCAATAATTTGAGGTAACTAAGTTGATTTGGGAAGCAAGATAGAAGGAGAAATACATGTAGAGGTTCTGGTAACAAAACCTGCAAAGGTAGAAACATATATAAATTACATTGATCAGCCCAACAAACCGATTCAAGCTTTAAAAGAACATAACACAAGCACCGATCAATAACAGAACACAAACAAAAGCACATAACACAAACCGATTCAAGCTTTAAAAGAAGTAAAGATCCGAACACAAGCATTGATAAATAACATAATACAAACCAGTTGAAGTATTAAAAGAACAGAACACAAACATTGATCAATATCAGAACATAAACCGAAGCATTGATCAATAACATAACACAAGCTGATTCAAGCTTCAAAGAACAAAAAAAAACACAAACATTTATCAATAACATAACATTATTAAACACACACTTTCTCGTCTCCTAAAATCTTCTCAAATCATGAGTAAAATCGAAGAAATACACTGCATATTGACTCAAAAAACCCTAATTACAGTAACATCAAAGAACTCTAATTTTTCTAACAACAATTCCTGATTCATATAACCATAATATTAATCGGATCTAAACAATCCTAATTCATCAAGATCTACAAACAAAAACAAGAAGAATCGTACCAGTATAAGCATATTAAAGCATCGCTTCACCAAACTCTCTATAGTAAAAATAAAGATCAATGGTAGTAGAAAAAAATAAAGATCCATGGTAAAAATAATTTTAAAACCGGAATCTTATTTAAAAACCTCACAACCTTCTCGAAACGAATCCCAAGTTTAGTTGTACTTAATCCTTGAAACAAATATTATGTTTACACCATTCAATAGGAGGAGGAACCACACACTCTTTGACATCGGCCGCCGCAACCTTTCTCATCTCCTCTAACCTCTTGTGCTCTGCCTCGAAGTCGACAAGTTGTTGACCCAAGATTTGATTCAGCTGGTAGAGTTGAGCGTCGATTAGTTCCACTTGATGCACGAGGGCAGTAGCCTCTTCCTTCTTCTTCATATGATCATTCTTCATAAGAATTGCTTTGAAGCGATCCATTGTCTCCTCCTCAACCACGACTCTTGTCTTAGTAAACGTGTGTTTGATGGCCTCTAGTGCTTCGTCTTCCAACTCGAAATCTGAATTGCGTTTTGGACGTTTACTTGAACTCTCTCCGGCCATGTTGATGGCCTCTATTGTTTCGTCTTCCCACTGTGACATGCGTTTTGGACATTTACTGGAACTCTCACCGGCCATGGCCCGAGTCTAAAAACTAAAGCAACCGTAACAAACTTTAGTAAAAACAATACGTGAAGTAAAAAAAACTGCATAAATTTAAGAGAGAAGCCGATTTGGTGATTGCCCACAAAACTTGGAGAAAAGAGATGGATCTTGAATATGTAGTAAGAACTGATGATATTCATTATAGATTGAGAGGAGGTTTATAGGTGCAATGATTGAAGAAGAAGATGAAGAGAAGAAAACGATACAATGAATTTAGAGAGAGGAAGAGACATCAAAAAGAAAAATGAGAGTAGTGATGTTAAAACGGGTAGCTCGGGCCCGTTTAGACCCTGGTTCTCAAGGACTATAAAAACTAAATGCTTCTAAGATGGATATACATCCAACATATAAAAAAGGTGAATACACATAACACATCCAATAGATGAATACACATACCAGGTCAAAGTTTAATCCTGATTACTCCCTGGGTATAGAGCATCTTTTTCATATTTTTCGTCTTCTATGTTACCTGATAAAACTGTGAATTAGCAAAACCTCTTGTCTTAATAAGTCTCAGATAAATAAGTAACTAAATTAGATAAATAAGTCTTATTTACCTTCATATTCAGCAAAACTTCATAACCAATTACGAGTACAGAGTAAAGCTTGAACACTCTTTGGTGATCATGTGTTGTAGCTGCAATAATCACACATATACAAACACACAAAGAAAAACAATTAAATGAAACATTTCTCTTAGCACATACAGACTAAGAAAGTGCAGACATTATTACCATCTCCAAATCTATAACAAGGGATCAAATTATCCTCATCAAAACAAGATAAAGTCTTTCCAATGATGGAAATAGATTGCTGGTACTGGTTTGGAGTTGTTCTAGTGCAATGCAAGCTTTGCCTGTTGAGTGATCTCGCTCTTGAATTCAAAATCAAACACACAAAAACATTACTTTGAACCTTCAATTGCTTAAACATACATCATGAAAAAAAAAAGAATCTAACTTTTCACACCTGAGCATTGAGTAATGCTAGTGTGTATTGAGACTCTTAAGTTCATTCTGCAAAAACCACATATCCAATATTACACAACAGCTTTGATCAGTCATCGAACAAAGGCAAAAAAGCAAGTGAAAGCTTTGTGTTATTGATGCACAAAAACATTTCATCAGCTTATACGAAATTTCAAATAGTGTTGATCCAAAGACCATAGAGATCTCGCATCTTTGGATCGCTAACGCATGCTTAAAAGTTTTACAAAACAATTTGCAACTTGCTAACGATTAATTTGTGATACCTAAGAAATCTCAGAAGCAGACTAACAAAGATCTGCTAATGTAAAGTTAGATAAAATGAGAATTAAATTGGCATTTTGGGATTTAAGTAAAATTAGTAAAATTAAATCAAATTAGGTAAAGCTAGGTGAAATTAGTAAAACTAGTAAAATGGAAGCAAAATTCGTAAAACTAAATTAAATGTATTAGAACTAGGTGAAACTAGTAAAACGGAAGTATAACTAGGTAATGCCAGTAGAACGGAAGTAAAACTAGTAAGAGAAGGTAGAACTAGGTAAAACTTAGTGCAAATATTAGTCTTGTGACAAATTGCTCGGATTATTTTCCATGTTTCTATCGTTTGTTAATATTTCATCTACAGTTTTTGGAATTAAATTGGTGTTTCGGGATTTAAGCAAAATTCATATAATTAAATTAAATATAGTAGAACTAGGTGAAACTAGTAAAACTATGTGGATTTAGTAAAATTAGTAAAACTAGAAAAACGGAAGTATAACTAGGTAAAACTAGTAGAACGGAAGTAAAACTAGTATAACGTTAAACTAGGTAAAACTACTCGAACTAGGTACAACTAGTAGAACAAAACTAAAACTAGTAAGGGAAGGTAGAACTGAAGTAAACTAGATAAAACAAAGTACAACTATCAGTCTTGTGAGAAATTGCTCGGATTTTTTTCCATGATTCTATCGTTTGTAGATATCTCATCACAGTTGAGGAAACGACAACAATGCTTTGGAATTAAATTGGGATTTAAGTAATATTAGTATAACTAATTAAATTACGTAAAGCTAGGTGAAAGTAGTAAAACTAGTAAAACAGAAGTAAAATTTGTAGAACTTAATTAAATGTAGTAGAACTAGGTGATACTAGTAAAACTAGGAGAAACTAGTAAAACTAGGAGAAACAAGTAAAACTAGAAGAAATGAGTAAAACTAGTAAAACTAAAACTAGCAAAACTAGGTGAAACTAGTAAAACAGAAGTATAACTATGTAATGCTAGTACAACGGTAGTGAAACTAGTAAGAGAAGGTAGAACTAGGTAAAACTAAGTATAACTAGGTAAAGCTAGTAGATCTGAAGTAAAACTAGGTACAAATATTAGTCTTGTGAAAAATTGCTCAGATTATTTTCCATGATTCTATCGTTTGTAGATATCTCATCAACAGTTGAGAAAACAACTATAATGCTTTGAAATTAAATTGGTGTTTTGGGATTTATTGAAAATTTGTAGAACCAAATTAAATGTAGTAGAACTAGGTGAAACTAGTAAAACTAGGTGGAGTTAGTAAAATTGTAAAACTAGTGAAACGGAAGTATAACTAGGTAAAACTAGTAGAACGGAAGTAAAACTAGCTAAAACTAGTAGAACATAAGTAAAACTTGTAAGAGAAGGTAGAACTACGTAAAACTACCCGAACGAAAGCAACACTAGTAAGGGAAGGTAGAAGTGAAGTAAACTAGATAAAACAAGTTACAGCTATCAGTCTTGTGAGAAAATTCTTGGATTTTTTTTTCATGATTCTATCGTTTGTTAATATCTCATCCAAGGTTAAGGAAACGACAACAATGCTTTGGAATTAAATTGACGTTTTGGGATTTAGGTAAAATTAGTAGAACTAAATTAAATTCGGTAAAGCTAGGTGAAAGTAGTAAAACTAGTAAAACGGAAGTAAAATTCGTAAAACTGAATTAAATGTAGTAGAAATAGGTGAAACTAGTAAAACTAGTAAAACAAAAGTACTGTATAACTAGGTAAAACTAGTAGAACTGAAGTAAAACTAGATACAAATATTAGTCTTGTGACAAATTGCTCGGATTATTTTCCATGATTCTATCGTTTGTTAATATCTCATCTACATTTGAGAAAACGACAGTAATGCTTTGGAATTAAATTGATGTTTTGGGATTTAAGTAAAATTCATAGAACTAAATTAAATGTAGTGGAACTAGGTGAAACTTGTAAAACTAGGTGGAGTTAGTAAAATTAGTAAAACTAGTAAAACATAAGTATAACTAGGTAAAGCTAGTAGAACAGAAGTAATATTAGTAGAAAGTTAAAATAGGTAAGACTACTCGAACTAGGTAAAACTAGTAGAACGAAATTAAAATTAGTAAAAGAAGGTAAAACTGAAGTAAACTAGATAAAACAAGGTACAACTATCAGTCTTGTGAGAAATTGCTTGGATTCTTTTTCCATGATTGTATCGTTTGTAGATATCTCATCCATAGTTGAGGAAACAACAACAATGCTTTAGAATTAAATTGTCGTTTTAGGATTTAAGTAAAATTAGTAGAGATAAATTAAATTAGGTAAAGATAGGTAAAAGTAGTAAAACTAGTAAAACGGAAGTAAAATTCATAGAAGTAAATTAAATGTAGTAGAAATAGATGAAACTAGTAAAACTAGTACATAGTAAAACTAGGTGCGACCTAGTAAGTCATGGAGAAACCAATCTTAGTGTTTGAAAAATCATACGCTGCATCCACACTCGACCGAAGATCCTCAACTCCACAGGTGTTATTGGACTGTATTGATCTACCACCACGACAGACGTCGACTTTGAATTGCCACCCCACTTTATCATTCCGAAAACATCTTTCAGGTAGGATGGTTATAATGATGACTTTATCCCTTGATATCCACAAAATTTATATATGTGAATCTCTAAACACATACACAATACTGCTCTGAAATTTTATTTGGTGTGCCTGTGAGATCTTTATATATAGGTCAACAACTTGAATACCTTTTCTAGGTCCTTCACTGGGGTCCTATTTTAGTTTCCCTATAATTAATCTGTTCAAAGGTAAAATTCCCAACACGTGGACTCACTAGAAATGTATATTTCTAAGTTTGACAAAGAACACAAATTTTCCATACTAATTTCAAAATAATAACTTACAAAAGGTGGATAACAAGACCAATAACACAGGTTATTAACCAACCAAATTGGTCCTAATCTGAACCCTACAATATACAAAACACTATACCTAAAGAGTGTACAAACCGCACAAAGCTATATGAGTGGGGATGTCTAATAGAAAATTACAAGTGGGGATGCCAAATAGAAACATTACAAGTGGGGATGTCTAATAGTGTAAGAACGACATCCACATTTGTTATGCGTCCCAACACTGGACTCACTAGAAATGTATATTTCTAAGTTTGACAAAGAACACAATTTTTCCATACTAATTTCAAAATAAGAACTTACAAAAGATGGATAAAAGACCAATAACACAAGTTATTAACCAACCAAATTGGTCCTAATCTGAACCCTACAATATACAAAACACTATACCTAAAGAGTGTACATGCCACATAGAGCTATATGAGTGGGGATGTCTAATAGAAACATTACGAGTGGGGATGCCAATAGAAACATTACAAGTGGGGATGTCTAATAGTGTAAGAACGACATCAACATTTGTTATGCGTAACAAAAATTACGACCTAACCCCCTTCTTCAATTTCCAACCACGTCCAACCAATTTATGAATCTAAACTTCATATTGCTTCGGCTATACTAATATATATGGAACCTAACTTCTTAAACTTTTTGATTCCAAGATGAACTCAACCTTGCTATAATCACAATATGTCGAAGAGTTATCTAACATTTCCAGAAAGCAGTCGCTGTCTGGAACCTCATCAAACACTTATGCTGCAAGTTTCTTCTTAATGACAGGCATGGCCGCATCAGAGAGGCCTTCAAAAGTTAGTCTCAGGGCTAAACACTCATTGTACTTCAACGCATACACAACAAAATCACCAACTTGAATGTTCTAGAGGGGGGGGGGTTGTTTTCACCCTGTAATAAGTGAATGAAGTTGCCCCGATTTTCTCTTACTTGTACCATTGGGAAACTGCCTGCATCAAGTGAGGAATCCCGTGTTGGTTATTGATGTTATGTGGGAAGTACAAGATGTCTACATCGTCAACCCATCTCATGTGTGTCATACCGTATATTGGTAATCTTCCCATGTACGTCTCAAAATAACCTTCTCCAAACTGCCATTTCTTATCGAAATCAAAAAAGTATATTCTTTTACCCACTGATTAACAAACCACAGGTCAAGGAAGACAATCTAATATGTTACACAAAGGGATGGCATTTTCATGGCCCTTCTACGGAACATATGCATACATGCGAACATGTGCAGCAACACGAAATTAATTTTGCAGTCATTAGTCCACTATAGTTAGATAAGATAATTTATCGGACAAAACTTCCAAGCTTACCGCATCACAAAACCAGCCGTACACTTTATCACTAAATGGCCAAAATTGTTTAGGGGTCATCAAATGTAAATAAAAATTGGCATTTCCAATGCTTGGAACTTTAGCCATGAATTCCACAATTTAGCAATCAGTTATAAATCCTACTCGATAAACAAAAATAAACACTTCTCACGTGTGAATTTTCAAACAACACTTACAAATCATTGGTTAAGAACACCTTCAACTTTCCCACTTTTGCATCACATGGCGCAATAAAAGGATCGTACACTTCGGGTGAGAGGACTACCTCATGGAGAGCTCGTCTTAATAATGCAAATTATATAGATTCTTCATTATCACTTCCACCTATGTTAGTGTCCATACCTTTTCCACAAATAAAATCATCCTCTCCTGAGAAAGGAAACAACTTTTCTAATGGATTGCCCAAATTACTATGTTTCTCATTTTATTTTAGTGTCCTCAATAGAGGGGTATTGTACCCCTCGGGTAAATCAGTAAAACCTTCACCGGTAAGTGTCGAGTATTCATACCCCTCCACTTCCTGGACACTTCCCTTCCCACCACTAGATGTGGGTACAGGGTTATCACTACTAGGGTGAACTCTATTTAGTTGATGAATAATATTTACAGGAATGGGTTCTGCATCAGTTATGTGTACTCTGTCATTAAACTTCACTCTATTTTCACATTTCTCTATCTGGCCGCTTTGTACTCTTTTCCACGCTTTACACTGTGTATCATATGTATTGGCTTAATCGGGCTAATTCGCTCCACATTCTCGGCTTCGTTAAGTTTGTCATCTGGTTTGATATTAATACTTGCTGAGTCCATGATCCTTTTCTTTGACGCTTTAGGATTCCTAACACAACATGCATTTGGGTAACCATCCGCAGCCGAATCCTTCATCTATAATATCCATGACTTGAACACATACATGTTTTTAACATTATATACACGACTCAACAAATTTTATAAAACAATATAAAATAAAGAGAAATTAGACACTATCAAATATGTCTGTAAGAAATCCAATGAAAAGTATATAAAAAAATTAAAGTATACAACTTCAGAATAGTTAAAAATAACAAGGATTCTTCGAATAAATACAAAGACTTCATACTAGCTTTGCTCCCCCTAACGATTACCAAAATTCTGCATCAAAAAATATCGTATCATAGTATTTTAATAAAATATATATATATATATATATATATAATTTGATAATTACGGTAAAGAGATCGTACCTCCTCTTCCTTAGGTTTGTCATATCCTATTGTACATGTTCCTTCATCCATTGACTTGTTAACAACTTTCTTCAAAAGTTGAACATCATTTTCAACGTTTCCTATCTTATTCTCCATCTCTTCAAGTTTCTTGACAACGAGACCTAGTGCTGTAACATATGTTAACTCCATATTTTCATTTTTCGACCCTAAATCTTCTACCATAATTAGGAACCTTCCACTTTGGTCTTCACCCTCACACTTGACATCTTATCTCATGACATCTTCTCCCCAACACTTTCTTTCTTGTCTCTCACATTTTTGGGGACATTTTTTTTATTTTAAATGGCACAGTCTCAACGAAATCATCGTTACTATCCCCTTCAACATATTGCCTCCTCTCTCTCTTCTTCGTAAATTCACTCTTCCTTTTGACACAATACATTCTCTTGCATCTACTACCCCATTAATCACATCAAACAACATAATTCTCTCCAGTGTCTTTTACCCACCTTACCCTACTCCGAACACTGAATTCTCTCCTGGCCACTATGGATATATGACATGCGTAGGTTTTGCTACTAGATGTTTCACCTCAAGCTACATTTCAAATACAATAACATAACATATGATTCTATTAATAAATCTTCTAACCCGAGTTGTAATTCAAATTGGAGGAATACCTCTCCGTTATTCAAGAGTTTGCTCCTAGATATGAATGCTTTAATATCCTTCATTGGCCTCCCTCAGCCCACCTAAGCAGAGGCAATGTAATCCTTCTCTTAAATTCCTATAACTAGACTATGCACTTTGACGCTCTCAAATGCCCATATCAGCAAAACATGGACACATCCATGGAGGGTATAAGTATTGTTATGTAAACCAAACACTTTGATGGAGTCCACTAATCTCTTGAAGCCAATCCTACCCCATTGAAAACTCTCAAATTATTTTTCATTCAATACCCTTTTGGCGTATTTCAAAGATATCCTACTATTCCTTGATATACGAAGAACTCCAACATGCACAAGATACAACTAAGAAATCGTAGTCTTCATGTCGAAAGGCCATGTCCTGCAGTTTCTCAAACCTGCAACCAGCTTGGTCCACATCATGCCCCAAGATGTAAAGCCGCCCATAATTCTGTATGATCGTCTTCACACTTTGTTTCATCTATTTTCTCACAGTTCAGCCTACTTATTTCTTCATATTCATATAAAAAAAACCTCAACGACTTTCCTTCAACCAAAAACCATAACTCGGATGGCATATCTATTGCCAATTGATTAGCTAATAGATAGTGAATGGTCTTTCCACACCATAAGTAATTGGTTTCCGCTAGCTCCACTAACACTCCCAGTTGCGATTTTTCTCTTATTTCATTGTACACCATATCACCAACATAACCTTTCAACTCGCTAATATTTGACAAATTACAATTGTGGTGCATGCTTCTTTTCTGCATTGGATATCTCCCATCCGGAAATATCCTACTTGGATACCTCTTCGCATCTATTGTTTGACCTCATATCTACAATAGAAACATTAGTTTTGATAAAAATCAACATCACAAACATGTACAGCTGATGATAAGTTTATCAACAATTGAACATCAACTAACAATATATACGACTACTAACTAACCTATGCATACGTCAACAACTTCATCTCACTAATTTAGACCTCGAAAATGACTCAAACACAATTTATGAAATACATAATATGTCAAACACAGCCCGCAACATACAGAACCTAAAGTCCCATTCTTTTATACTCAACATCTTACTAAGAACTGTTCATAATATCGTCATCTATTTAATTTCACTTCACACAACTCCTAAGCTCAATACTTTCACCACGATATACATATATTGATTAGCCATAAATTACACAGACAAGCACGATAATATTACATCCTGCTCAACTTCCGTCGACCTCGCCGTCAACTCGTCCGTCGTCCTCCTGTAATTAAAATCTTCCCCCAATCCTTTCCACAAATTAAATAACTTCTTCGCAACAAATAAAAGTAAATATGACAAATTCGAAACCAAAATTGCCGATAACCTAAATTTCAAAACCGAATTTCAACACCGGAACTTTGATGAGGTTTGTGGATTATGGGATTCTACCCAACTTAAGTTAGTAATTAAAGTTTGTATAATATCAATTAACTTTTAATTATAAATGACATAAACTGTAAATAAACATACAAGGACTGGGTTATAAGTAATGTTGAAATTTTGATGTATCATTTTAGTAAGATTGATTTCAAACGTATTATTGTTAGTAATTAGGAAACTTTTATGTATTATTATAGGTAATTTCCCTTTATTAATTTAGTTTAAATTAAAGCTATTAATTTAAATATTTATTTAAAAGAAAATATTGATATGATATGTATTATTTCTTATAATTTGATTGGTTACACAATTTAAATTATGTGTTAATTTCTTAAAATCCAGAAATACTGATGTTGAACATGAAATATTTATTATTGGTTGAGAGCAGGCCCGGCTTAAAATTTCCGTAGACCTAATACTATTTAAAAAAAGTAAAACCAAAATAAACACTAGTTATGAAAAACATTAACATGTTAATTCTATTTTGGACCTTAGGAGCTTATGCTTTAAGTCGGGCCTGATTAAGAGATATAAGCTGTATTAATAGAAATATTCTTCTTGTATGTTAATTTTAATAATTTTTCACTCCCAAAACTCTTAAAAAAGCTTATGCGTCATCATTACCTACAGAGAAACACATTGTGTTTTTACTGTATCGATTGCCGGGAGTTCTATATAATTTTAAATTATTATGTATTACATCATTTGATGCTAAAACAATTTGCACCAGACGTCTATATAGCTTCTAATGTGGTTTTCGTCAGATAACTTCTGAAGTTGTCATTTGTTTATCGAGCGAAATAGGAATGTTGTCATGCTGATACGTTTTTTAAAAAAAAATGTATTTGCAATCTCTGCATGTATCTACCTAATTTGTATTGTTTTGTTTTTGTGTTATTTGTGTTTCCTCACTTTTGACGAATTAAAATGTATTTGCAATTTTTGCATGTAGCGAAACAGAACAAGTTAAACATGTATTTGAGGAACCAAAAATCAAATAATCAACAAAGCAAGAAGAACAAGCTATAGAATTAAAGAGAATAGGTATAGTCAAGAAGTAATATATATATATATATATTATATGTACGTACATTTTGTATATGTCAACAATAAAAGAAACATGCAAGTATAAAAGAAGACGCAAGCACAATAAGCATAAGAAGCAGAGGGGAAAGGAAATAAGAAAGAAATGAATATAATGCATGTATGTATGTTTGTCGTGTATGTCAAGTTTTGTGTGTATCAAGTTTTCAGTGTGTGTCAAGTTTTGTGAGTTTTACTTATACATAAGTTTTGTAAAATTTAAACTTTTAGAACCCCACTAATTGTTCTACCATTTGGACTATGTCAAAAATAAGAAAATTTTCTAAATTTTTTATTTTACATTTTGTTTCAGTAATAAATATGGTTAGACTCCCTTATGGGTGGTCTAAACAATTGGAGATGGTATGAGTGTAACAAAAGAGTGCATGAGAATCTTTTTTCTATATGAATAAAACGTTTATATATATATATATATATATATATATATATATATATATATATATATATAAAACGTTGAAACTTAAGGTTACTGATTTATCTAATACATATCCACGGTCGTGTGATATATGATTTGCTCTTTTCATAAACTGAAATTTGTGATGCGTCCTCCTGGCAATGGAGAATGTAGTTTCTTGTGGTTTCTTCGGCTCTTAGGTGAAAAAGCTTGGAAAGGATTGTGATATCTCATGTTGATGATGTTTTGATCTTCAGGTAAACCAAAAGATTGTGAAACGTTGGAGCCTTTTAATCAAACAAGACGATGGACACATGGAATTACAGGCAGCTTCTCTTTGTCACAAACACTCTGCATTTACATAGGATGCATTTCAAGAATAAGTATGTCCGAATTATCCATTTTATTTCTCGACCAAATTAATTATCTTTGATAAATTAAAGGGTCTTCAATCATTAATATATTTGATAATACAAAAGAAGCCTATTGATTTCCGGACTTCCAGTCACCTTTAGTTCACTCCACTTTGGGAGTCCAAACCTCTTTCGTCACATATGAGGATTGACCATCATATTCATGGGATGGGAGTTGTATTCATTTTCTTTTTCTCTGTCAACATGTGCGTACCAGCGTATCGTATTTACATAAAGTTAATTATTGAAGGATTTGAGGAGAAGACATGCACAGTCACATGACAAAACTTGAATATATACGCACTAATTTAAGGAAAAGCAGGTGACAACAAAATAAATAAGTAAACAAAAGATTCGTTTTTATTTCTCAACCAATCAAATCATACATTAGCCAGGAATTCCACATCGGCTAGTAGTTTCACAAGTATGTCGGACAATAGAAACGCATGAATATCAATACTGCCTTCTTCGATCCCACGAAAAAACACGAGTTTGCCACTAAAACTATTGCTCGGTCCAGCACGAACTGCGATCGGTTTGCCCCAACCGAAATCGTAATCGTACACTTCAAACCGGGGAGAGCTTGAGACAATTACAGAATCCCTAGTCATTTTACTTCCAAGACCTAATTTTTGGATCTTCATTTCTCTAACCCAATCATCTGCATAAGTTGTATAGTCTTCATTCGTCAAAGATCTCAACATATTATTTATTTGCAAAAAAGCCCACCCGAGACCATGATCCAGCAACTCCCCAACTGTGGTAGTAGCTAACGCGTTATAGACCATATTCCCAAAACACTCTTTCACGCGCGGAGGGTTTAGCCTCTGCCTTAGATCCACTGCTACAAGGCAACGCGTCTTTTTTTCTCGGTTTACACCACTATGTCTAATGATTGATCGCCACATATGCGCCGAGACCGCTTGCAAGGACGAGACTATATGGTCACTCGAGCCAATCTCGCAGTTGACTTTAGCTTTGAGATCAGAAATATTCCTCTTTGTGAAGTGAAAAACTCTCTCTGTGAACGTCGGTGAAACTGCACGGCTTGGTAGTGGTGGCGTCTCTGTCTCTGAAACCGGAATATGGATAGGGTAATCCATTGCGTCCAAGAACCATCCTTTGAGGGCTAAAGGCTGATCAAGATTCTCCCGTTGACCATTATTAGAGCAAATCTTTGACCAAGTGCTGAAGAAGTTCCAGATCGAAGCACCGTCGGCGACCATGTGATTGTAACCAAAACCGATGAAGACTCCATCTATCATCTCGGTAACTTGTAAAGCAAGCAAAGGCTCAGAGACGCCGTCGATGCTCTTGACACCGTTCATGGGATATAAAAGCTTGAAAACATCAGGAACAGAGCCGTCGGGTTGGAGAATATCGCTTACCGAGACAGATTCAGCTACGGCATGAATGAAACTAGCACCAGAGCCGTTGCAATCGATGTGAAACGACAAAGTATCGTCTTCATGATTTCCACTTTGCTAAGACGACCAGCGAACGGGAAGTAAATATCTAAAGCAGAAGAAAGAGACGTTTTTAACCGAGAGATGAAATGGGTTTCCGGGTCGGGTTTGGGGAAGAGAATACCTCTTTGAGTATAATCAACATAGAGACAATTAAGATCAAATGGAGTTAGATGGATCTTTTCACGACCCTCTTGGTTTATGATTTGAGGTCGAACAATGTTCGAGGAAATAAGAGTTACGTCCCAAAGCTCAAGATTAGTACTGTATATAAGGTTAGGAAATTGAAAACGTAGAATATTAATCTAATTTGACACCATCGCTGAGTAGTGAGCACCATCATTTATCTTAGAATTTATATCTTTTTTTTTTTTGTCTGTTTCAGCATGTGGATAATACATTTTTTGTTTAATAATTGTCATTTATGTAAAGTTTAACCTGCCTCAATCAGTAACAACCAACAACTTACAAGATTCAATTTATTTTATAATTTATGTGCCCTTTAATAATTTTTGTTGTTGTTGTTGTCCTTTTCAATGTGTGCGTATTGTACATAAAAACGGGTTTTAAAATTCAATTATTGAAAGGCAGATGAGTGCTGTGAGCCTGTGACCTGACATGACGAAAACGACACCATGCGCTCATGCTACCGTAGTCAGTAGTCACTGTAAGAGTTGCTGCACATGTCCAGACACATATTAGGTGATACGGCCCATTTAGGTTTCCGATTACGACATTGACGGAGGTGTTTTCTTTTGGTCACAGACTCACAGTAATAGTTAATTTTTTTAACCTGTTCAATCAGTAATCATGTGAGCGTCGGTCGTGCAATATTTTAAATAAATCGACTGCATGTTGTCCACCAATTTAAGTAATTTTCCGACTTCTACCTTTCGATAGTTTTTTTTTCTTTTTCTTTTGTCTTATCTAACATGTGATTATGTGAACATCGAAGGGAGCAATCGTTGACCCAAATTCCAATGAGATGCGGCATCATGTCCAGACACGTCTAAACTATTCAAGCGTATTGGGTAAATTCCGATCCAGCCTAATGTACCTTTATATGGTATGGCTTTGATCTTTAGGTAACTGAAATGTTCGAGCTTTTGATAGAAGAATATGAAATGATGGAACTTGGGGTGGACATATGGAATTGTCGGCAGTTTCACCTTGTCATGTTTGTTTTCTTTGGCTTTATACACTTTCTGTGTTTACTTTCCGTTTTGGATATCAATAAAATGCATTTCATGAAGCAATGATCAAGATCATAACCTTAGCCAGAACCATACATTGTACAACAAAAAGGCAAATATTGGAAGCCAAAGAGTACATATGTCCCTACATCAATCAATCATGCCTTAAAAATTCCATATCAGCTAGTAGGTTCACTAGTACATCCGATCGTAGGGTAGCCTGAACATCAATACTTCCTTCATTGATTCCTGGAAAAAGTGTAAGCTTTCCATTGAAACTACTCGACGGTCCAGATCGAGCTGCAATAGGTTTTCCCCAACCAAAATCTTTGTTGTACATTTCGAACCGGGGAGAACTTGCGATAACTATAGTATCACCGTCGACTTTACTGTCAGTGCCTAATTTTAGGTTTTTAACATTTCTAACCCAATCATCTGCAAAACTTTTACAATTTTCATTTATTTGCGAGCTCACTAATTTTCTTATTTCCAGAGCAGCCCAACCCAAGCCACGATCCAAGAGCTCTTCCACGGTGGTTACGGCAGATGCAAGATAGACCATATTCCCAAAACAATCTTTTTCAAGCGGAGGATTTATCCTCTGCCTCAAGTCCACCACTAGTTCTAATTGTGTCTCTCCTTCTTGGCTTAAACCACTGTGTTTGATGATTGATCGCCACATATGTGCTGAAACCGCTTGAAGAGATGAAATTACCAGGTCACTGGAGGCAACCTCGCTGTTGGCTTTAGCTTTGAGATCTGAAATATTCTTCTTTGTGAAGTGAAGCATCCAATGTTTCGTACTGTTCACCAAAGAAGATTCACGGCTTGGTGGTGGCGGCCTCTCCGTCATTGAAACCGGAATATGGATCGGGTAATCGATCCCCTCGAGAAACCATCCTTTGAGAACCAGAGGCTTACGATTGAAACCGGAACCACCACTCGAGCAAATCTTGGACCAAGTATGCAAAAAATCCCACATAGAAACCCCATCTCCAACCAAGTGGTTGTAACTGTAACCGATGAATACTCCATCCTTCATCTCGGTGACTTGTACAACAAGCAAGGGCTCGGGTGCGCCATCACAGTTTTTTAAACCGTTGCGGGGAAAGAAATCATCTAGGAAACAAGGAACTGAACCATCAGGCTGAAGAATATCACTCACCGAGACAGATTTAGCTTCGGCGTGGAGAAATTTAGCGCCAGAGTCATCACAGTCTACAAATAACGACACCGTATTGTCTTCAAGATTCTCCGTCTTCACGAGACGACCCGCGAAAGGGAAGTATATATCTAAGGCAAGAGAGAGAGAGGCCTTTAGCTGAGAGATGAGATTGAAACTGGGATCGGGTTTTGGAAAGAGAAGACCTCTTTGAGGACTACTGAACTGAAGAAGACTGAAGTCAAATGGAGTAAGATGGATCTTAGTTCGACCGGATTGGTTGCTGTTTACGGGTCGAACAATGCTCGACGACACTATAACTACCTCTCCTGCCATTTTTAGCCACTAATATAATGTGAAGCTCTGAAGGAAAAAAAAAAGTTTGGCATCGCCAATCTAAAATACTACCCACATGCCGAGAAGCAGAAAACAAATCTTATCGGATGTATATATTCATTTATTTTTCGCCAGCATTTATTTATATTGTTGTTTATTAAAAAAAAAAACTACAGAGTTATCTTATTCCATTAAAAACGAAATATGAAAATTTTTAACAATTCTAGTCTAAAATTGTACATAGTCCATGTATATTAGAAGATTTGTGAAGTTTCTCATTCTATTTAAGCTATGTATATTATATAAAAAGACCAAAATTTCAAGTTTACTTGCAAAAAAATGCCAAAAACAATACTCGTGACATATAAGAAAAAAAAAATCCTCACACACGTTTCTTTTTTTAATAGGATTTAAATATACTGAATATTTCTTTTATATAATTAATGGGTAAAAATAAATCTTAAAATTTTAATTCAAGAACTAAATAGTTACATTGCTATACAGCACGAAAAAAGTTTGCATAAACTTTAATGTAATTTGTTAGTTATAAAATAATAGTGGAAGTTTTATTGATTTACGCTATAAATTTTATAATTTTTTACATTTAATTTACTTTGTTTAAGATTCTGATTTTAACCCGTTTTTGTATACTATATACTTTAAAGTTCAAATCCATAAATCATTAAATTTGGTAAAATCCAGAAAATAAAACAAAAAGTCATATTGACTGTCGAGTTTAGAAACCTCGATTTAACATTTTAGTTTATTTTTTAGTTGTATATATTATATTGAATAAAATATAACATTTATGATTTCTTAGATTTTAATAAATGTCATGCATGGATTGAGCAGTAACAAATAAAATATTAATAAATTAGAAATAATATTTTAGTTTTTAATATAAACAATG